>JANZLC010000202.1:46611600-46640290 GCA_026413385.1 Erythroxylum gracilipes
GGATCTGCTGTATATTTAGTATAGATAATTGTGTATATATACTGTGGCTGTATCCTACAGAAGTTAAGGAAGGAAAATTATTCCTCTCTGCTATTATTGTACACTTCTCCCTAAACTTTAGACATATGGTTTTGAAATAACAAGGCTCGGGTTTTCTCAAGGAAGTGCCCATTTTTCCGTTCTGCTATCCCGTTTTGTTGTGGAGGTCTTACACAAGAAGACTCATGGATTATTCCCTCTTTTTGGAAGAATAGGGTAAGAGTTTGATTGAAGTAGTCCCTAACATTATCTGACCTAAATCTTTTGATATTGACCCCAAATTGATTCTTGATTATGGAACAGAAGTTTGGGAGTACGGTACTAACGTCAGATTTATGTTTGAGCAAAAAAATCCATGTAACACGTATACAATCATCAATGAAAGAAACAAACCATTTTGCCCTAGAAACATTAGAGACATTAGATGGACCGCAAATATCACTGTGAATGAGATAGAAAGGAGTAGAACTTCTTTTATTACTACTTGGAAAAGGTACACATTTGTGTTTAACAAGTTCGCACATCTCACATTGAAAATTTTCAACATCTAAACGTTACAGAACATAATCTGAACAATCCTAAATGATGGATGCTCAAGTCGACAATGATGAAGAAAAATTTTCTCTTTATTGAAAGAAATAAGTTCTGAAATGAAGGAATGTGGCAACCTACTCTTGGTCATGTTTAGTTGGCTTGGTGCTTCTAGATAGTAAAGGCCATCCCATTCCCTAGCACGTCCAATCATCCTCGTAGAATCCTTGTCCTGAAATACACAATAGCTGTAAAAAATTACATTACAAGATAAATCTTGGGTGAGTTTCTGTATGGAAACAAGGTTTGTGGACAATTTAAGAAATGAAGGACATTTTGTAGAATTATTGATGGGCTTATTTTGATTACAGTGGTTAAGTATCCATCAACTGTGGCTATTTTCTTACTGCATGGACATGGGGAGTAGGTTAAAAAGATATTGGATGAGTGGGTCATATGGTCAGTTGCTCCTGAGTCCATGACCCAAGAGTTAGTGAAGGTTGTACCCGAGGCATTTAATCTAAGAGAGAGCAAACTCACCTGAATATGCCAAAAAACAAGTACCTGAAGGCTTTTCAGTTTCCCCAAGGCTGCTAATAAGTGATCTCACCCTCTCAATTTCTTCTTTGTTGAGGCCACTCGGCTCTTCTGATATTGATTCGTCTTGTGATACAGTAGCAATGTGCACTTGTCCATTGTTTTGTGGCTAATCTCCCTTCTGACCCCATTCACGGCTTGAAGGATTTTCATTAAGTTTCTAGCATGTCTCACGTGTATGTCGATGTTTCTTGCAATACGTACACCATAATTCATCACAGTTTTGAGGCTTCGACTAATTATTCTTCCTTCCTTCAAAAACTGCTCCTCTCTCCATATTTGTGGTTGATTTGCTATTAGCCACCATAGCTGAACTGTCAATGATTTGCGGTTCCAGCATCAGCCCTCTTCTACTTTCTTCACTTCGGATTAAAGCCACTACCACATTAAAACATGGAACCTCCGGCTTCCGAAGAATTTGTATCCTTACTTGATCAAATTCTGGATTCAGTCCAATCAGAAAATCATAAACTCTATCCTATTCAATGAAGGCTTTTAGAGCTGCTGCATCTTCGGGACACTTGGATTTTACCACCTGGTAGTGATCCAATTCCTGCCACAAGGATTTCAATTGATTTGCGTATTTCGTGACTGTTTTGTTTCCTTGTTTTGGAGCAACAATTTTCACCTTTACTTCATACACTTATGCCGCCTCTCTAGCCTTGGAATAAGTTTGTTGGATTGCACCCCATATGTCCTTGGCAGTGGCCAAAAACATACACGTCTCACTGATTTCTAGGACCATAGAGCCCCACAACCGTGCCATAATCATAGCGTCTTCTTCATCTCATGCTTCAAATTGCGGATCCCCTGATTTAGGCCCTACACCTGTGAGATGACTAATCTTCCCCTTTCCTTTCAGCACAGTTCGGGTGAGTTGAGACCATTTGAGATAATTTGTTTTCCATCTAATCTGTAGGTAGCTGGAATGATCTGCAATTCTCCAAGTTGTTGGGTTCGAATTACCTCTTCCGATTGGGTTTTGGCGGTCTCCCCACTCTTAATCGTAGACTCCTCGATTTCTGACATCTTGCTTGACAAGATTCTGGGCAATTAAGGCCAAATTGTGTGGGAGACAGAAGAAGAAGAAGAAGAGAACATGTGGAAGGAAAAAAATTTCAGCAATGAAGGTTGGAAAAATATGGCGATGAAGGCCAAAATATGGTCAGGTTATTGAACCTAAAGCTCTGATACCATGTCAGAAATTAAGCAGAAAGTGTATTTCCTCGTGTGTTTTTGTTACAGCACTACTAGCTAAATATATATACAAAAAACTAGTATCCAAATCTGGTAGATACCCATAAATCATAGAGTATCTTAACAGAATCTTAGCCAATCCTATCAAAATCTTGACCAATAATATCCTAACTTAAGGATACAATCTGTTACAATATATTTTCCTATAATAGTCTCCTAACTATACAGTTTTTCCACATATTCCTTGATTATAACTTAAAAACTTATTTAAGAATATAGAATCTTTGTTAGACTAGGCTTCAATTCTCTTTAAAAAATCTTAATTTGGGAATTCCTTTGCTATTAGAGTATGTAATCAACCCTTCAATGAATGGAGAATTGAATATCTCAAATTTTGATTTCTAAATTTACAAGAGGTGATGTTTTTCTTTTTTCTTTTTTTTGTAAGAATAATCCTTAGGCCTTTGAAGTGATTTCTAGTTTCATAATACTAAAAGCAATTCTTAAAACTACCCATTGTTTTGTTTTATTTACCAAAATTCCAAAAATCATAATCCGAATTTCCAGCAACCTAAACTTGAAGTTTTAGTAGCCTATGAAATTTCAAATCTGATATTTAAATTTGAGTAACTTAGAACAACCAGCAGAAGAATCACTTATAAAAAGAAGAATATCTTACATACGCCCTACATTAGTATCACACTTATGAAAAAGAAGAATAAATACAATTAGAATGGCAAGAGAAGAATGATATATAAAAAAGAAAACAAGTAATCAAGCTCACCTGAGCAGGACGATTTTTTGTTCTCCTTTGCAGTGCAAGTCGAAGTTGGTTAAAGAGATCACCTACAACTTCCTTTCGGTTGATCAGCTCAACAAGTGCGGCTCGATCACCCCGACCATTTATCAAGGCATTATACTGTAGTTTCAGATAATAAACAGTAGGAAAATGAGTATGTAATCATGAAGAGAAGTCCAAAATCTCCACAAATGTCAGTCATTCCTCACCTAAAGGATTATATCCATTATCTTCAACTGCATACATTGTCTGAGACTGGACTTAAGGAAATGAATGTTTCATGGCATTGTACAGTATTACATTGCCTTTCTCAAGTGGATCATTTGGCACACGAAAATCTGAACTTCAACATGAACAATATGTAGGTAAAAGTTAGTATGCTAACCTCTTCTTCTAGCTCCCGACAGATCAACGCTGTTCTCCATCGCAAGTGGACTTTGGATTGACTAACATCAGTGTAAATATGATCCCCTACATATAATATCTCATCCCCATGGATATCTAAGAAGTTCTCAACCATCTGAGCACTGCCACCTGAGTACAACCCCCCTACAGAAGAATAAGAAATTGATGAGACCTGAGATTCTTATTCAGGACCATTGACTACTAAACAACAAAAGTTTTGGCCTTGCAAGCATGGGCAGTGTTCAATGACTGATCAAATATGATTAATGTATTTAAAACTGAATGAGAGTATGCGGATAATCCATTTCGTAACTTTATTTATTCTACATACATAAGTTCCTTGACATGAAAATGCTTGAAATATGCCTCGAAGTATCTTAAGCCAAATTAATGGAACATGACAAGATTTATAATGTTACATATTTAATATCTTTTGTTGTTTATCCTATATTGAAAAAGTTTAGGTATGTTAGTATGGAAAACTAGTATTAGCTTGTATTACATTATAATAAATAGATTGGTTAAACCCCATTGGGGTTAAAGTCATTCAACTTATTCTTTCCTTCCCTACATGGTATCAAGCTTTCCTGCTTTTAATTCTTTTCTCAACCACTCTTCTACTAATAAAAAAATTAAAAAGAAGTGAACAAAATCATCTATATGTGAACAATACTGATATGTACCATTAAATGAAACATCTTTTTAACAAATCTTAGACCACATCCTCAATGACATACTTTTGGGCCCTTGGGTATCGGTAGGTGTGGAGTTAAGTATTAGCTGTATACCATTTAGGAAAGTCAATTTCTTAATATTCCAAAGACTGGGGGATCCTAAGAGATTGTTTTCCTTTCCTAGGAGAGTGCAGAATTCTAGGAGGCTGTCTTCTTTTCTTAGGGGTGTGAAATCCGAGGGGACTATTTTCCTTTCTTAATAACGTGTGGAATCCTAGGAGACTGATTCCTATTCTTAGATATTGTTCTTATTTTTCTTCCTACTACAAGTCGTGTATAAACATGCAGTCCCATATCATTTGGTAAGAAGGTAATTCATTTTCACTACTATTTTGTGACATGGTATCAGAGGCCTAGTTTTTGTTTTTTCCTAGGGAGTTCTCTTCAAACAGCCTTCATTGCTGTGTTTTTCTTGGGACTTTATTATTATTTTTTCCTTGTGCCCAATATAAACATCTGAGAACACCCAAGGTTTGAACGTGAGGAGACTGAAAAACCAAGGAATTTATTGAGATTTCTTGATGTCCTTTGGAGATGGATCTTTGGCTCTAAACTAAAACTTTATTTTCTTTTTACAAGAATGCCTCCGACAAATATTATGCCAATACTTGGATAATTGACTCCAGTACCACAGACCATATGATTCCCTCATCACATTTATTTCATACCTACCACCCATATCCTAGTAATAAGAAGATTGAAGTGGCCAACGGTTCATCAATCACTGTTGCAGGAATAGGATTATACCTTCTCTTTGTCTCAAAGACGTTCTTCATGTGCCAAAACTATCAGCCAATGTTGTGTATTAAAAAACTTACACATGATTTTGCAATCTGTTCCTCTTCTTATTGTGTTTTCAGGACCAGGATTTGAGGGAAAGGAATGAACTTGCTACGGAAAAGAACAGTCCCTGTCATTTTGAATCTTCTCAAAAAATCATAAATAATTTGTCATTTCTTGGTACTTCAAATAAAGATGTAATTTGGCTTTACCTTGTAAGTCTTGATCTTAGAATTAAAGTTTCCACATCTTTCAAAGGATTAGATATCTTCGTTTTTCATGATGAATGTGAATTGGCGGAACATCCTCGTAAACTCTTTCCTATTAGCAGTTCTAACTACCACACATATGATGAATAGACTTCCCTCATGTGTCAGACAATAAAAGTCTCATGGAATCAGTTAATACCTATTATCTGAATTTCAGAACCTCAAATGGTCTTAGTCCTATGATATTTGGTTGCTTTGCCTTTGCACATATTCACAGTCAACACCCATAGATGGCTCCCTCCTTCTTGTTGCTGTTAGGAAAGGTAATAAAGAGTGTACTAAAAGACCAGTATACCCATTGTCCCACTATACATAACTTGAACACTTGTCAACAGCCTACAAAAATTCTGTTGACAATAGTAATCTTGTGGGTTAAGTTTGGCGTATTCCTAGTTTAGTAGGGATTTCTGTTTTAGGGCCTAATTATAAATATTGTTCCAATATATTTTATTTTCCTATTTCAGAATTCCTATATATGTAGGGATTATTGTAAAATACAACTAGATATGAGAGCTGCTTTCTCTTCTATCTTTCTCTTTATTATTTCAACATGGTATCAAAGCTCATGCTCTAAAACATTGTGGCTTAAGAAAAATCAATTCTCATAACTTGCATCTTTCACTCGTTCAAGCCATAAATTTGTTTCCTTTTCTCTTGACTGATAAAACATATCTTTTACTTTAAAAATGGAAGGAGGAAAAAATTTTGGAGTCAAAGTTTGATTTATAGTTGAAGATCCTTCTCTGTAAATCAGTCCATTAAAGCAGATGGAACCAATCACCTTGCTTGGACGAGGTCTTCTTTATTGTTTATTCAAGCTTGGGGTTTGCAGGGATATGTTACAGGAGACAAGTTAAAGACAGCTACTAGTGATCCAACACTCATTCAATGGGAATCATAAAACTCTCGCCATTTCATGATTACTCAACTCGAAGCAATCATAGATTGCTTGAGGCTATCTGCTAGTCAACACTGCACAAAAGATTTGGAGTGTAGCTTCTTAGACCTATTCTCAAGAGGGTAATGATGCTCAGACCATTAAGATACGAAATAAGTTACATGAGACTAAACAAAAAGAGATGACTATGGCACAATAATTTGCTAAATTAAGTGGTCTATGACAAGAATTAGACTATTATTAAGATTTCCAACCTGCATGTCCACAAAAAAGGAACATGTCTATTATTCTCTTACTGGTTTGAATATGGAATTTGAGACAAGCTTACCTTTCACTTGCCAAAGGAAGAAAGTCAAAGGAATCTTATGATACATACAAACCCCATAGAAAAAGCATGGCTACTTGCCACTAACACTCATGAACTAGAGAAAGGGAGTGCCCAAGGTCCATCAAATAAAGATCACTTGAAATGTGATTATTGTTGTAAACCGAGGCATACTAACTTCATGGTTGACCAAAAGGGGGTGTGGAAGTAAACAAATGGGTCCACTAAGCCACAAGCAAATATGTTCAAGGCTATAGATGCACTTGTGTCTGAAGAAAAGTATTGGTGATTTTTTCAATGAAGAGGTGCAAACTCTACGACATCTTTTGTCTCGACTCAACTCACATTCAATTATTGCTTCTTCTAACTTTGCCAAATTAGGTATTGCATTTCTTGCCAACTTTGAAACTCATAATAATCCATGGGTTATAGATTCTACAACCTTAGATCATATGACAGGCTCCAAGTCATTTTTTGACTTATACTACATGTTTAGGCAAAGATAAAGTCAATATTGTAGACATTTCCTTGTCTCCTATATCTGGAACAGGTTTGCTAATTGTAGTCCTTCCATTAAATTGTCATCAATTCTTCATTTTCCTAATTTTCCTAATAATCTATGGTCTATTAGTTCCCTTACAAATGAAGTTAATTGTAGAGTTGAATTCTATCCTATGTATTTTGCATTTCGGGAACTGAGCATAGCGAAGATGATTGGCTATGGTGGATTGCAAGATGGCTTGTATGTGATACATAGGAGTAGTCACTCACTGCTATGTATATGCTAAATAGGAGTAGTCACCCACTGCTATCCTCTAAGACTTAAGCCATGATAGGAGATTCAATATTTGCTAACCAACAGTTGATTCGATTACATAGGAAATTAGGGCATCCATCATTTAATGTTTTAGAAAGATAATAACCAAAGTTGTTTCAATAGTGCAATTTCAATTTACTATTTTGTAATACTTGTGAATTTGCCAAGCATAGAAGACATTCTTATCCTTCAATTAATAATAAGAGTTTTGTTCCTTTTATAGCTATTCACTTTGATGTATGGGATCCTACTCAAACAGTTTCTTTGTCTAGTTGTAGATGGTTTGTCACCTTTATAGGCTGTTGTACTAGGATGATTATTTGTTGCACGCTAAGAATGAGGTCTTTTCTTGTTTTATTTCTTTTCATAAAATGATTTGCAAATAATTCAATCCTAAGATTAAGATTTTGAGAACTGATAATGGCAGAGTACATTGAAGGTAGTTTTTGTGACTATATTGATTCGCATGGAATATTGCACCAAACTAGTTACATTAATACAAGTGCCCAAAATGGAGATTCTAAAAGAAAGATTAGGCATTTTTTAGAAGTGGCTAGAGCTCTCATGTTCGCTACGAATGCCCTAAAAGTCTTCTAGGGTTGTAAGTTGCAGAGAGAGAGATGAAGAGAAGAAAAAGAGAGGAAGAAGAGAGTTTGAGAATGACGGCTACTCCTTCCTTACATGTAGTTTGTGCCATAACACAATACTCTGCTTCTGCACTAGATCATGCAGCCACCAATTGTTTCTTACTTTTCCACGATATGAGATTGCCACCCACAAAACACAGTAGCTAGATCTGGATCTTCGGTCAATTGGAGAACCAGCTCAATCTGCATCACATAATCCTTCAACTTTTACATGACCATGGTCACGATAAAGTACTCCACGCCATGGAGCTCCCTTCAAGTATCAAAGTATGTGCATAACTGCCTCCCAATGAATACTCTGTGGTAAGGACATAAATTGGCTAACTACATTCATGGGAAAAGCAATGTCTGGGCATGTCACAACCAAATAATTGAGTTTTCCCACCAGTCTTCTATACCGTTAGGTCACCCCTTTAGCCGTAAGTTTAAGATTAGGCACCATAGGAGTATCACATGGTCGAGATCCAAGCAAACCTATATCTGTGAGAAGATAAAGAACATATTTTCTTTGGCAAAGAAATATACCCTGTCTACATCTAGCAACTTTATTACCCAGAAAATAATTCAAATCTCCCAAATCCTTAGTTTGAAATTTGCTTTGAAGAAAGAATTTCAACCGCTCAATGCCTTTACTATCATTCTCAATAATAACAATATTATCCACATATACAACAAGTAAGATGCAACCAGCAATGGATTCACAAAAGAACAAAGAGTGATCATATGCACTTTGACGTAAACCAAACTCCATAACCGCCTCACCAAATCTACCAAACCAAGCTTGAGGAGACTGTTTCAATCCATACAAGGATTTATGAAGGCGACATACATTCCCAAACTCCCCTTGACCAACAAAACCAGGGTTGCTCCATATATAACTCTTCTTGTAAATCACCGTGTAAAAAAGCAGTTTTGACATCTAGTTGGTGCAATGTCCACTGTTTAGATGCTGCAAGTGAAATAAACAAACGTACAGAAGCAAGCTTAGCAAGAGGAGAAAAAGCATCCGAATAATCAACTTTATAAGTTTGAGCATAGCCCTTCGCAACTAAATGAGCCTTTAGGCGAGAAACAGTGCCATCAAAATTCATCTTAACAGTAAACACCCAGTTACAACCAATTACTTGCTTACCCGTTGGGAGAGACACAAGATCCCACGTGGAATTGTGCTCCAAAGCTGCCATCTCTTCCTCCATGGCTGCCCTCCAGCCAATATGGGGCAAAGCCTTTGTAACATACTTGGGTATAGAAATGAAATCTAAAGGAGCAACAAATGCTTGTTGAAGGGGTGATAAATGAGCAGTGGAAGCAAAAGAAGAAACAAGATACTGGCAACTAAGTTTACCTTTACGCAAGGCAATAGGAAGATCAAGACTAGGATCATATGATGGAAGACATAGCGGAGGGAGGCAGAAGGGTCAGCGCAATCGGAAAGAGTGGGAGACACAATTCGCGATCGCATGGAGTAGACTTGTGTAGCCGATGGATGAGTTTCCAGTGACACAGAAGGAGGAGGAACTTGTCTAACATAATAAACCAAAAACTCATCTTCACTAACAAACTCATCTGGAGAAGAGGAAAAACAAGGAGTAGACTCAAAAAATACGACATCAGTAGAAACCACATATCGCTTCAGATCAAAAAAATAACATCTATAACCCTTTTGTGTCCAGGCATAACCAACAAACAGACATTTTAAAGATCAAGGATCCAATTTTGTTATTTGTGAACGAGTGCCACGAACAAAACATGTGCACCCAAAAATTTTAAGAGGTACGACAAAAAGAGACTTAGCGGGACATAAAATTTAATAAGGAATGTCAACCTGTAAAACAGAGGAAGGCATGCAATTATGAAGTAACAAGAAATTAAAATGACATAAGCCCAAAAAGATTTTGAAACCTTAATTTGAAATAAAAATGCTCCAGCAATCTCAAGTAAATGACGATTTTTACGTTCAGCGACCTCATTTGTTGAGGAGTCACCACACAAGAAGATTGATGAATAGTTCCTTGTTTTCGCTGAAAATCAAAAAAAGGACTGGAAAAGTACTCTTTTCCATTGTCACTTCGCAAACATGCATTTTAGCATTGTATTGGGTCCGAATTTCATTGCAAAAATAAGAAAAAATCGAGAATAACTTCGAACAACTTTTCATTAAATAAACCCAAGTAACATGAGTGTAATCATCAACAAAACTAACAAAATATTGAAAACCAGTTCTAGAGACTATAGGACACAAACCCCAAATATCTTAACGCACTAATTCAAAAGAAGATTCGACTCTCTTATTGACTCTAGGAAAATAAGAAACATGATGATTCTTTGCAAGCTGACATGACTCACACTCTAAATTAGACAAGGAACTCAAAGAGGGAAAAATCTTCTTTAAGGTAGCTAAGGATTAGTGACAAAGTTGACAATGAAGATGAAAGGAGAGACTAACTTTGGACTGGTAGCCAATGCGAAAAGAGCTACATCACCACCCTCAAGAAGATACAACTGCCCTGACTCGCGACCTCTATCAATAATCCTCTTCGTCAACAGATCTTGAAAACACAATGTGTGGCAAAGAAAACAACAAAACAGTTTAGAGCTATAGTAAAACAACAAAACAATTTAGAGCTTTAGTAATCTTACTAATAGACATGAGATTGAAAGGAAAATTGGGTATATATAAAACCGATGATAAGGGCAATGAAGGGACAAGGTTGGATACCAGAAGCAAGAACAGAAACAATAGTGCCATTGGCAATAGTAACATTCAACGAATCGAATAATGGTGTAACAAAGGACAAAGTACTTGTAGAGCCAGTTACATGTTCACTTGCACCTGAGTCGATGACCCATTTGCGGGAAGTGGAAGAGAGGCAAGATGTAGGGTTACCTGACTGAACTAGAGTAGCCGTGGAGGAAGTAGGAGCAGAATCCATTGTAGAACCTTGTGACTGAACCAAGCAAGTGTACTCATCAATTGATAATTTTACAAGCTTCTCTTCAAGAGGTTTAGAGGTGACTACATTTGCAAAGACTGAGCTAACTGAGGCATCCCATGAAGCAACCAACAATTCTTTATATGATGTCCTGGCTTTCCGCAATGATAACACACTGTTTTGCCCTCAAAGCGACCACCGGTGTCATAACGAACATGGCCTCCACCACGACCCCCCCTAACGACCATCTCAGCCACCACCTTTACTAGTATCAAAACGAGGAACTTGGCCCAAAAGTGCACTACTATCAACTGGTGAATTTTCAGATGGTAAAGAATGGGCAGCATGTTGTACATGACGACTGGCTTCTGGGAGAAGGAATCTCTGGACTAGCTAAAATCTGCTAGCGGGCAAAAGCTAAATTGGGAGACAACCATACTAAATAGCACATAATTCCAACTTGTTCACGTTGAACCTTCTAGATACTAATATATGTTGTGTATGGAAGTAGTGAACTCATCTCCTTGAACATTCGACGAAAATCATAGGAATAATCTTGAACAGACTTATCCTTCATGTTAGCCCGATACACCTCGCTGGCAACATCATACATTCGAGTCACGTTATTTGCACCTGAAAACATAAATGCCAAGGTTTCTAATATTTCCTTAATAGTTTCACAATGATAAATTTGATCCTAGACGTCCACTTGAATTGTTTGTAAAAGTTGCGAATACAACTTATCGTCCTCCCTTAACCATGACTTCTTCTCACCAGGATCATTTGGAGGATCTTGGGTAAGATGATCTTCCCTATCAACCCCGCTAAAATATTTAGAGGTCACTCGCTGCCACTGAGGATAATTATCACCATTCAAACGATGTTCGGTCATCTTGGTAACCAGAATCAGAACCAATTCAGGCATCTTGTTAGCCATCATGAGGGAAAAAGAAATAACCAAAAAAAATGATAAGAATAATAACACCAAGTATCTACTTAGACCAACCTGGATCAACCATTTATTTTAGGGCATGATACCCAAATCTGACAAGAAGAAAAGAACATAAAAGGAAAAAAAGAACCTACAGGAAAATTCACGTGATTGTAATCAGATCTGATAAAGCTTGCTCTGATACTATGTAAGTTGTAGAGAGAGAGAATGAAGAGAAAAAAAAGAGAGGAAGAAGAGAATTTTAGAATGACAGCTACTCCTTTCTTAGGTTAGTCATCTTTTATTTATAAGTAGGAGAAAGTACATAAAAGACTTAAATACCCTTATTATAATACTATTATATTCTAACAAGGGTGACGCAGTACTTTTAGTTGTATATTTTATTAATAGAATGCCTTTGAAAATGTTAGGCTTTAAAAGTACTTTGGAAATGTCGTAAGGTAGTAATTCTTACATTGTACCTCTTAAAGTTTTTGGTTATGAATGTTGTGTAAAGGAAACATGTAGGCAAATTAGATCCCCACGCTCTTACATGTGTGCTTGTTGGGCACTCTATCACTCAAAAAGGTTATAAATGTTATCATCCACCAACTCAAAAAGCTGAATTTTCTCCATCCCAATCACCTCTTTAGGGGAGAATAAGTAAAAAGAGGAGTCACCAAATCATTGTGTGCCTACGCAGAATTTTAATCCAATCAATAGTTGTGAGAATGAAAAACCTAAAGGTGGAAGGCTTGATAAGTCATATTTGAAATATATACTTCAATAAAAAATGTAGATAAAGCTATTGAGGATATTCTAACTAGTCAAACAACGTCTCTGAATTCAGTTCCTGGGGGGTCTATCCAATGAGCTTTTTCATCTCATAATTCTTCTAACTCTAATATTGTTACCGATGATCTCGATGTCCCCATTGATGTTAGAAAGGTGTTTGAGCTTGCATTAAACACCCTATATCTAACTTTGTTTCATATAATTTTGTAAAAACTTCGATATATATTTAGAAGTTATTATTTACATATGCTGCAGTTCTTATATAGAACTAGGGTACATAGTTATGGGAGTCTTCCTAATTTAGGAAGACTCCTTATTTGGAAATATCCCTAATACAGCTAGATATTACAGCTAAGGATAATCCCTAAGGACAATCCCTTAATTAAGGGAGTTTACTATTACGGGCTCTCTACACTCCCCCTCAAGTTGGTGCAAAGATGTCTATCATGCCCAACTTGCTAATTTGCTCTTCAAATGGTTATCTGAATAGCCACTTTGTAAAGACATCTGCTCTCTGTTCTTTAGTAGGAACAAATGGGATACACATCCTTGTGGCAAGAATTGGATCACTACTGAGTGATAAAAACCAAGTGCCCCCAAGATGCAACAGTTCTAAAGACCTTCATTGGATACAAATTCTTGGGAAGCCGGAGGTCCCATGTTTTAATGACGTAGTGGCTTTAATCTGAAGTTAAGAAACTAGTAGAGGGCTGATGCTTGAATCGCAAATCATTGACAGTTCAGCTATGGTGGCTGGTAATAACAAATCAACCACAAATAGGGAGAGAGGAACAATTTTTGAAGGAAGGAAAAATAATCAATCGAAGCCTCAAAACCGTGATGAATTATGGTGTACTTATTGCAAAAAACGTCGACATACACGTGAGGAATGATGGAAACTTCATGGCAAGCCTTCAAATCATGAGTGGGGTTAGAAGGGAGATCAACAACGAAACAATGGACAAGTGCACATTTTTGTTATATCACAAGACAAATCAATATCACAAGAGCCGAGTAGCCTCAACAAAGAAGAAATTGAGAGGGTGAGATCACTTATCAGCAGCCTTGGGAAACTTGAAAAGCCTTCAGGTACTTGTTCTTTGGCATATTCAGGTGAGTTTCCTTTTTCTCTTCGATTAAATGCCTCAGGCACAACCTTCACTAATTCTTGGGTCATAGACTCCAGAGCAACCGACCTTGTGGCCCCCTCATCCAATATCTTTCTAACCTCCTCCCCATGTCCAAGAAGTAGGAAAATAGCCACAACTGCTGGATCCTTAATCACTGTAGCCGATATAGGTGATGTCAAAATAAGCCCATCAGTAATTCTAAGAAATGTCCTTTATGTTCCTAAATTGTCCACAAACCTTGTTTCCATACATAAACTCACTTGAGATTTATCTTGTAATGTAATTTTTCACAGTAATTATTGTGTATTTCAGGACAAGGACTTGAGGAGGATGATTGGACATGCTAGGGAACGGGATGGCCTTTACCATCTTGAAGCACCAAGCCAATTGAACATGAACAAGAGTAGGTTACCACATTCCTTCATTTTAGAATTTGTTTATTCCAATAAAGAGAAAATTTTGCTTCATCATTGTCGACTTAGGAATTCATCATTTAGGATTATCAAGATTATGTTACCCTCTTTGTTTAAAGGTTTAGATGTTGAAAACTTTCATTGTGAGGTATGCGAACTTGCTAAACACAAACGTGTGCCTTTTTTAAGTAGTAACAAAAGAATTTTGTTCCTTTTTATACAATGATATTTGGCGTCCATCTATTGTCTCTAATGTTTTTGGGGCAAAATAGTTTGTTTCTTTCATTGATGATTGTACTCAAGTTACATGGATTTTTTTGCTCAAACATAAGTCTGATGTTAGTACCGTACTCCCAAACTTCTATTCCATGATCAAGAATTAATTTGGGGTCAATATCAAAAGATTTAGGTCAAATAATGCCAGGGACCACTTCAATCAAATTATTACCCCATTATTCCAAAAAGAGGGAATAATTCAAGTGTCTTCTTGTGTAAGAACTCCAAAACAAAATAGGGTAGCAAAACATAAAAAGGGCACCTCCTTGAGAAAACCCAAGCCCTGTTAGTTTAAACCATGTGTCTAAAGTTTTTAAGGGAGAAGCAATTCTTAACCCCACTCATCTCATAAATCGTTTGCCCTCTCAAACCTTAGGTTTTAAGAGTCCTATGGACATTCTTTCAACTTTTTACCCAAACCTCAACACTACAAATAACCTTGTCCCTAGGGTCTTTGGGTGCACATCCTTTGTCCATGTCCACAATCAAAACAGGGGGAAACTAGATTCAAGGGCTCTAAAGTTTGTCTTTGTGGGCTATTCGTCAACTCAGAAAGGGTACAAGTGTTACCATCCTCCATCAAAGAAATTCCATGTCTTGGTAGATGTCACATTCAATGAACAATAACCTTATTTCACCAATACTTATCTTCAGGGGGAGGATTTAACTAGAGAAGATAAGGAAGATTTTTTGCTTGATGTCCAAGACTCCATCTGATCCTCCTACATTTGCTTCTGCACCTCCTATTCCATCTGATCCTCCTACATCTGCTTCCTTACCTCCTTGTTTATCTAATTCTTCCACACCTCTTTGTTCATCTAAAACATCAAATGAACCACAAGAAAAACCTGATGTGAGATTTGGCAAAGGTAAAGAATACACAAGAAGGAATATGGCTATCCTAGAACCCATGCAAGTCCAAAAGTCCAACTCTGATCCTTCGAATGAGGTAGCAATTTCTAACTCTCCATTACAAGACGAAAATGAATTTCATCCAATTGCCATCAGGAAAGGAATCAGAGAGTGTGCAAAATGACCATTATACCCTCTTGAACATTTTTTGTCGTTTAAGATTTTTTCATCATCTCATAGAGCTTTCTTTGTAAGCCTGAATACCATCACCATTCCTACCACCCTATCTGAGGCTTTGTTTGATGGGAAATGGAAACAAGCTATGAATGTGCATATGGAGGCTTTAGAGCAAAACAAAACTTGGGAGTTGGTTAAGTTACCGATGGGTTGTAAGTGGGCGTATAGGCTGAAGTATAGAGCAGATGGGTCAATTGAGAGATACAAGGCACGGTTGGTAGCCAAGGGGTATACTCAAACTTATGGAATTGATTATCTAAAGACCTTTTCTCTTGTTGCAAAGATGAACACAATTAGATTGTTGTTGTCACTCACAGCTAATTACGGTTGGGATTTGCAACAATTCGATGTCAAGAATGCATTCTTAAATGAAGTATAGAGGAGAAGATATACATAGAGGTTCCGCCTAATTATAAGAATAACTTAGCTACTCATACTGTGTGCAAATTGAAAAAGGCATTGTATGGCCTCAACCAATCACCATGGGCATGGTTTGGTAGATTTGCAAGAGTTATGTTGGCCATGGGATACAAACAAAGCCAAGAAGAACACACACTATTCATTAAACACTCTCCCTCGGGGGGAGTTATAGCTCTTTTGGTGTATGTCGATGACATAATAGTAACAGGAGATGATGTCGAGGAAAAAAAGTTTTTAAGTCAATGTTTATGCTACAAATCTTCTCAAATAAATAGGCAATACAGCATGCAAACCAACAAGTACTCCTATGGATCTGAGTCTTAAGCTTGGAAAGGCAAAGGAGGATGCATTAGTAGATAGAGAAATGTATCAACAACACCCGATAGGGAAACTCAATTACTTATCTCACACGCGACTAGATATAGCATATACTGTAAGTGTGATTAGTCAATTCATGCACAGCCCGAAGAAAGTTCATCTGCAAGCAACTCACAGAGTACTACATTATCTCAAAGGAACACCGGGGAAAGGTATTTTGTTTAAAAGGAATGGGGATTGGTACCTAAAGCATATACTAATGCTGATTATGCTGGTTCAACTGTCAAGATCAACTTCAAGATATTGCACCTTCCTTGGTGGAAACCTTGTGACATGGAGAAGTCAAAAACAAGGAGTTGTAGCTCGGTTAAGTGCAGAAGCCAAATTCCGGGCAATGGCTCAAGGTGTATGTGAACTACTTTGGTTGAAGATCATCCTTGAAGACTTGAAGATTAAATGGGATGGTCCTATGAGACACTACTGCGACAACAAGCCTGCGATAAGTATAGCTGACAATCCGATACAACACGACCAAACCAAGAACATCAAAATCGACAGGCACTTCATCAAGTTAGGAGGGAGTGTGGGAATGGAGAATACCTATTCACTAGCTTGAGAGGGAGTGTGGAAAAACCGTATAGTTGGCATACTACTTTAGGAAAATATATTGTAAAAGATTGTATCCATAAATTAGGATATTATTGGTCAAGATTATGATAGGATTGGCTAAGATTTTGATAGGATATTCCATAATATATGGGTAACTACCAGATTTGGATATATATATATATATATATAAGAAAATACACTTTCTGCTCAATTTCTAACAAGAATCTTTCTCTTGGTCTTGCTTTATATATATATATATACACATAAGTATATGTATATATATATAATATATTCCTTAAAAGAACAACAAAGATTCCAAACTTTATATATATACAAATAGATAAGATATTTCTTACTGGAGAACATTAGAGTTCCAAAGTATTATCTAATCTTGGGAAAAGTTGCGCAATATATATATATATATATATATAAGAATATATAAGATATTCCTTAGTGAATGGCAAGAGTTCTAAAGTATTATCTAATTTAGGGAAAAGTTGGGCAATAGAACAAGTATGAAGCATGGGTGCACACACACACACACACCCACACACGAGGAAAAAATGAATCATAAGTACCCAAATTATAAACAATCACACATGGAATATTGTAGAAAATCTCCCTATTCTAACTTTATACACATATAACATATACACAAAATTCCTTCCTCAATGAATGGAAAGAGAGTTCCAAAGAATTATCTAATCTAGATGGGAAATGTTAAGCAATAGAACGTACCAGCACGAGCTTTGAAGCATGGGCGCATTAACCCCTCAGTCGTAACCACTTCATATAGCGGATGGGACATTTGAAAGAACTCTGGTTTTCGCGCAGAGACTATCACCTAGAAACGTCAAGAAAGATGACAAGTTGTAACTAAGGTTCACATATCAGAAGTTGCATTATAACATCAATAAAAAGGCATTTTCTTCTTTTGTAGGAGAAACATGAGATTTTAGAAAAGCATCCAATGTTTGTGTGCTCACACAAGCACTCAATCATCCTGGAAGTTATTTGCATGAGTTGGAAAAACAATGATCTAAAAATGATAACATGATATGCTTCCAACAAGGAAATTACCTTCAATTAACCTTTTTCTTTAAAATCTCAAATCATTTAGCAAAAGGAGAAAATTCAGGTTTACTTACCATATCAAATAGGTCTCGCCAGCCCATGTCATTTGGAAGGAATCTGTTAAAGGAATGTTTCATCATTTTGTTTGTGTACTGATAATCCGAATTTGTAATAAGCAGGAGCTTTTTACCAGCCTGTCATGGGAAAATCTCCAGGTATAACAAATAATTGAAAGGTGTTTAGCACTAATACAAAGATGAAAAAGAGTAAGGCAGTACCTCCTTTTGATCTAAAAGTGCTAAAGGCAATTGTGGATCTGGCTCCACAAACAATTCTGGGTTTGACATGATCTCGTTCTGCATCCATTAATCAGTGAATTTTCTTAAACCAAATTACTATAACAGATTGATAACACAACCATAAAAAAATTTACCTTAAGCTGACCTTCTACATGGGCTCGAAATAGAGCCCTTCCAACAGCCTGACAAACAAGTTAAATGATGTAATAAAGATGCATATACTTAGTTCCTTTGTAACATGAATATATAAAATAAGCATGCCTTATAAAGTCCTTTGTAATCAAGTGGGCCAAGTTCTGTTGCTATGGCTCCTTCATCCAATCGGTTGACCATCTGGAAAACGTATCAAAATCAACAGATACTAAAATGATTAGTGTGCAAAAAACTGTATACTTAGGAAACTATTTTAGAAAAATATATTGTAACAGATTGTATCCTTAAGTTAGAATATTATTGGTCAAGATTCTGATAGGATTGGCTAAGATTATGATAAGATACTCCATGATTTATGGATATCTACCAGATTTGGATTCTACGTTTTTGTATATATATATATAGCTAGTACTGTTGTAACAAAAACACAAGAGGAAATACACTTTCTGCTTAATTTCTGACATGGTATCAAAGCTTTAGATTCAATAACCTCACCATATTCTGCCCTTCATCGCCATATTTTTCCAGCCATCATTGCTGAAATTTTTTCCCTTCCACACGTCTCCTCTTCTTCTTCTAGCTCCCACACAATTTGGCCTTAATTGCCCAGAATCCTATCTAGCAAGATGTCAAAAATCGAGGAGTTTATGGTTAAGAGTGGGGAGATTGCCAAAACCTAATTGGAAGAGGTAATTTCAACCCAACAACCTGAAGAATTGCAGACCTTTCTAGTCACCTATAGGTTAAATGGAAAAAATTATCTCAAATGGTCTCAACTCACCCAAACTGTGTCGAAAGAAAAGGGGAAGATTAGTCATCTCACAGGTGTAGGGCCTAAACAAGGGGATCAGCAATTTGAAGCATGGGATGATGAAGACGCTACGATTATGGCATGGTTGTGGGGCTCCCAGAAATCAGTGAGACAGGTATGTTTTTGGCCACTACCAAGGACATATGGGATGCAATCCAACAAACTTATTCAAAGGCCAAAGATGTGGCACAAGTGTAAGTAAAGGTGAAAATTGTTGCTGCAAAACAAGGAAACAAAACAGTCACAAAATACGCAAATCAATTGAAATCCTTGAGGCAGGAATTGGATCACTACCGGGTGATAAAAACCAAGTGTCCCGAAGATGCAACAGTTCTAAAAACCTTCATTGAACAGGATAGAGTTTATGATTTTCTGGATGGACTGAATCCAGAACTTGATCAAGTAAGGATACAAATTCTTAGAAAGCTAGAGGTTCCAAGTTTTAAAGAGGCAGTGGCTTTAACCCAAAGTGAAGAAAGTAGGAGAGGCCTGATCCTGGAACCACAAATCATTGACAGTTCAGCTATGGTGGCTGGTAATAGCAAATCAACCACAAATACAGAGAGAGGAGCAGTTTTTGAAGGAAGAATAATCAGTTGAAGCCTCAAAATTGTCATGAATTATGGTGTACTTATTGCAAGAAACATCGACATACACGTGAGAAATGTTGGAAACTTAATAGAAAGCCTTCAAGCCGTGAGTGGGGTTAGAAGGGAGATCAGCCACCAAACAATGGACAAATGCACATTGCTGCTGTATCACAAGACGAATAAATATCACAAGAGCCGAGTAGCCTCAACAGAAAAGAAACTGAGAGGGTGAGATCACTTATTAGCAGCCTTGGGAAAACTGAAAAGCCTTCAAGTACTTGTTCTTTGGCATATGCAGGTGAGTTTCCTCTTTCTCTTGGATTAAATGCCTCAGGTATAACCTTGACTAACTCGTGGTTCATGAACTCAGGAGCAACCGACCATATGACCCACTCATTCATTATCTTTTTAGCCTACTCCCCATGTCGAAGTAGTAAGAAAATAGCCACAACTGATGGATCCTTAACCACTGTAGTCGGTATAGGTGATGTCAAAATAAGCCCATCAGTAATTCTACGAAATGTCCTTCATGTTCCTAAATTGTCCACAAACCTTGTTTCCATGCAAAAACTCACCCAAGATTTATCTTTTAATGTAATTTTTTACAGTAACTATTGTGTATTTCAGGACAAGGATTCGAGGAGGATGATTGTACGTGCTAGGGAACAGGATGGTCTTTACTATCTAGAAGTACCATGCCAACTAAACATGACCAAGAGTAGGTTATCTGATAAGAAACCACCCTTGCGCACTTATTTTAGAAAGAGACCACGTGGAGATTGTGATAAGTTATCCTTTGACCAAGTCCAACTTCACCACCTGCATGATCTTGAGCACGTGGATTGAAGGATTTGAGGAAGACATGATCTACTTCGCGATGCCACTTCTCCATTCAACACGTTGCCAACTACCTCCTGAATTTTAGTTATTTGTTTGTGTTCATCTAGTATATATTTGTTTAGGATTTATTTGCTTGGCATGGAAAACATTTATCATCATTTGTAATTGGAGCCTTGTCCTCTCCATATGGACTATTTTATTAGAGAATTTGTGTTAAGATTCTTGCACATCATTCTCTGTTACAATCTCTCATTTCAATTAGCTAATCTTTCCCATTTTGTTTTTGGTTCTTATCATTTTGGTACCAGAGCCAGCGATCCATCATGGTCACCATTTTGTTATGAAGTATACTCATAAGATGACTCATGAACCATTTCTTCTTTTTGAAAGTACGGGATAAGAACTCGATTGAAATAATCCTTGGCATTATCTATCCTAAACTTTTGATATTAGTCCTAAATTGGTTTTTGATCATGGAGAAAAAAATTGGGAGCATGTTACTAACATTAGATTTATGTTTGATTAAAAAAATCCAGGTAACACGAGTATAATCATTGATAAAAGAAACAAATCATCTTGTCCTAGAAGTACTAGAAACAATAGATGGACCCCAAATATCACTATGAATAAGAAAGAAAGGAATAGAGCTCCTTCAATTGCTAATTAGAAAAGGCACATGCTTGTGATTAGCAAGCTTGCATACCTCACAATGAAAATTTTCAACATCATGATTTGTAAATAAAGAGGAAAACATAATCTTATTGGAATGATGGATGTCCTAACTGATAATGGTTAAAGTTTTTTCTTTATTGGATGCAATAGAATCTGATATGAAAGAATGAGATAATTTGCACTTAGTGCTTTAAGATAGTAGAGGCCTTCTCATTCTCTAGTAAATCCAATCATCCTACCTGAATCCTTGTCTCGAAATACCCAATGACTATTGTAAAAGGGTCACATTACAACATAAATCTTGGGTGAGTTTTTGTATGGAAACAACGTTGGTTGATAATTTAGGAACATAAAGAACATTTCTTAAGAGTTATTGATGGACTTATTTTGATATTTCCTAGACTTGCTACAGTTGTTAAAGATCCATCAGATATGGCTCCCTTTTCCACTTCTTGGACATGGAGTTGAGAAACATTTGAATAAATGGGTCATATGGTCTGTAGCTTCTGAGTCCACGACCCAAGAGTTGGTAAAGCTTGTATTTGAGGCATTTAATCCAAAGAAAAATGGAAACTTACCTGAATATGCCAAATAACAAGTGCCCGAAGGCTTTTCATGGCCTTTTATAAGAGATCTCACTCTCTGCATCTCTTATTGGTTAAGACTACTCTGCTTTTGTGATGCTAATTCCACTAATTGCTGGAATCAAGCAGTTTCTTCCGACCATGTAGTAGTGATATTTCTTGCTTCTTCAACTTTTGATATTTTCCTCTTTCTACAAGGGAGCTAAACCTTAGACACTTCCAACAATAAAGGCTGGAAGAAATGCGCTGTTTTAGAGCACAATAATCAGCAATGAAGGCTAAGATGAAAGAGATGAAACAAAGAGGAGACAACAATGAAGGTTGAAATGGAAGGAAGAAAATAGGGTGTAGCAATGAAGGCTGAACCAATGGAGAAAAAAATAGAGACATGTTTGCAGCAATAAAGGCTGGAAACAACTTGATCCAAAGAATCTAACTTGGCTCTGATATCATGTCAAAATTTGAATAAGAACTGTATTTTTTGCATATCTCTAAAGCTTATAGTAAGTGTTACTCATATACAACATTCCAGTACCTATAAATGGAAACTAATAATTCTAATGTAATATCTATTCCCAAAATTTATGGGATACACTCTAATCCTATGATTTATGAGATATTTTAATATAATAGAAAACTTAATAAAATACAATCAATCAATCAATCAATATACATGATTTTTCCACAAGAACACTAATCCAAGTAGATCAATAGCCTAAAATGATAGAAAGGAAGCATAGGACTTTAATGGCAGCATAGGACTTTGTTGGACTATATAAAGCCATCATTAATAGGACATAGTCCAATATTATAAGATCGATGATTCAACCAAACAACTTTGAGATCAAACTGAATATCATCCAAAATTTACAATAGTCGATGTAGTTTAATGGGTTTTCGAATGAAGATCCCAATGTGTATATTGTCAACTTCCTAAAGATATGTGATACGTTTAAAGTTTAGCAACCAATGATGCTATAAAGTTGAGGTTGTTTCCATTCACACTAAAGGATCAAGCAAAGCATTGGTTGAAGTCACTACCTACAACTTCAATTATCATATGGGAATAACTTAATGAAGAAATAGAGTCCAAGTACTTTCCACCAGCTAAGACTTTGAAGCTAAGAAATGATATCTTTGCCTATGGACAGCCCAACAATGAGACATTATACTCCTTATAGGACAGAGATAAGGATCTACTCAGGAAGTCTCCATACCACAGGTTACCAACATAGTTACAAGTTCAAAATCTCTATAACAGCCTAGACTATGCAACAAAGTAGATGGTTAATGTAGTAGCTAGGGGAACCTTGAATAGCAAGACTCCTAAAGATGCTTTAGACTTGATTAAGGAGATGATGATGAATAATTACCAGTGACAATAAAGTAGAAGGGAAAAAGATGATTTGGTGTACACAATGTTGATGCAGCCGTAACTTTGACAACTCAAATAAGGCACTCATAAGGAATATTGATAGCTTGAGTGGAGCAGTGCGACTAACCCAACAATTATATTGTGATTTATATTGGGGATGTCACAACAATTGTGAATGTGAAGTTGACAATCTCTTTGCTAAGTCAACTGTTATGGTCCCGTATAGAGGATCTGGTTATGGGTTGTTGAAGAGTGCAGTCGTACTTGTGGAACTGTTGCTGCAGAGAACTATTGTTAGTATTTCTACCTTTCTTATTAGGATTGGACATGAAGGGGATGAGAGCTCATTTAGAGAGAACTTTTTGATCTCTGGATCAATGTAATTGGAGTAGGCAAAAACTTGCCTCTGCCGTTTTCCTTTATTCATAAGATGAAGGCATTAATGCCACTGCTGCAATTACAATAATTAACTACTATCGCAACTTAAAGAAAAGTAATTGCAAGAATGCCAAAATTAAAAAATGACCAATTCCAAACTATTCCTCAACTGCTGCAACATTCTTCTGGCCCCACTTCCCGTGAGAATAGCATCGGTAGACCTTAGGACCCATAACATCACTCCCCTCCTTGTCAATGAGCTTGTCCTCAAGCAAAAAGGAAGGATAAGAATTGCGAATAGAAGCAACGCCTTCCTAGGAAGCGTCGACTGGAGAGAGTCCTTGCCGATGAATAAGCACCTGTTGACTACCATGGAAAGTACGGCGGTCCAGAACCGCTAGTGGCTGAGGTGCCTCAACGATAGAAGAAATGGGAGGCAATGATGGAGCTGTCCCAACTGGAGGATCCCCATGATACGACTTTAAATAGGACACATGGAAAACTTTATGTACCTTAGTATTCTCTTTTATGGCATAATTCTATCTCTCCTAAGGCGTCCTACATATCATGGCTTGCTATCCTCAATAGACTCAAGACTAAACGTCGTTTGCATGGAAATATTGACACTACTTGCTCTTTGTGTAAATTGGAAGTTGAAGACCGTGATCACTTCTTTTTCTTGTGCTCATACTCAAAAGTGGTCTAGAGTAGGATCCTACATTTATTACCGAGAATAGGCTCTCCCTCTTTTGGGACCACATTTTTGATTGGGCTAATAGATACTCCTGAAAGGGTTATCCTAATGCTATCATCTATCAAGACGCTTTTCTTTCTACCATCTACGGCCTTTGGAAGGAGCGTAACTCGCAATTATTTGCTCATAAGGAAACTAGAGCCTTTTGGGTTGCGGAGAACATAATTAATTGGATTTGATCTTCTTTAATAACAAAAAATCTGCACACTACCTTATCTGATGACATGAAGTATAGTTGGCACCTTTAGCTTGGTTATGTAAATAAGTTTTGTTAGATTTGCTTTCTTTTGTTGTATATAGTCTTGAACTCATTGTAATGTTGGTTTAGATATATATTTTCCTTTTATTTTTTTCAAAAAAAAGTATAAATATTCATTTAATCTTACATAAAGGTGGCTTAAACTCGTTTCTCATTTTATAATACTAATTTTTATCTTTGAAAATGTTTTTAAGGATATGGCTTCCATTCCTCACTATATTGGAGGGTATGGAGTACTGCCCCAAAAGCGGATATAAAAACACTGTATATCCAATCATTATATATTACCAAGCATCTTTTTTAATTCCTTACCCATTCCTTTCTTCCCATACCAACTATCCAAGCACCCCCTAACTCATTCCTTATCAACTAAAAAATTGATATAGGTTGATTTTATCATGTAGACTGACTTTTATGGAATTGAAATGACAATAATTAAAATATAACTTGTTTAATCCTCCCTTTTTACGTTATCTAAATTTCAAGATTTTAAATGTTAAGCTTATTCAAAAAATACATAAAAATTAATTCATTTATAAATATTAAATAAATTATTTCCATATTAACTAATTTATATTTTCAATTAACAAGGAGTGAATTGATAAAATTTTCAAGAACAAAAAGAATTTATACATTTGCAGGAGAATGTGTTCTTAATTTTCTATATTTAGATGTTATGTAAGATTGAGTAGTTTTTTAATGAAATATATATACACAAACCTAAAATTGTATTTTTATAATAAATAAAAATTAATTTATCAACTTCTAAAATTAATATCGAATGATATTTGAATTTAAATAATAGTTGATATAACTATAATAAGTCTATTTTTACTTAATTAATAAGATGTTTTAGTAATTTCAATTATTAATATATTTTTAAAGATATTTTTTAGGTATGCCAATTCCTATTTCAAATCTATTTTTACCAAAATTATATTGTCATTCTCATTCCAAGTTTTGATTTTCATTGCTTATCTCCTTACCTCGCAAGTCTGATTTTTTTTTTTTGTATAAATATATATTGGGAGAAGGGAAAAAGTAGAGACACTAGAACCAACGTATCTTCATCAATAAAGCTCTAATAGAGGACTGCAAAGTATCCATTAAGGACAAATTTATTCTCCCGTGCAGCCAGGGATGGATGTCACAGATTAAGAACATAGCTTACCTAACTAGCAATAAACTGGTTGTGAATCTCTGGCTAGCTTCAGGGACAATGAATCCGTATTATAATTGCTGTCATTTGTTCTGCATATTAGGTTAGATGAGGGGTTCCAAGGGAAACCTATTCCCTGCATTAAGAGGCCTGTAAATAGCTCATTGCCTGCACTTAGTGAATTATTTCTTGAAATATACGAACAACTTTAATAATTTAACCTTTTGGGCTGAGTCATTTCTCGGCAAAGTATTGGAGTCTTTATGATCAGTAGATCTCACGCCTACCTCATTACTTTGATGGATTTGGGGAGTGTTTTACTTTGATGTATTTGGGGAGTGTTTAGTCTATTTTCCATTTCTAGACCTGGGATGATGGTTTCTTGATAGTATTCAAAGATGTTGTATATCTTCAATTTTCTTGCTAGTAACCCAAGAAGGATATTAGAAGTACCATGTTTAGTCCTTTTGCAAAGTTTGCTTCGTATATCTTCTACAAATTATTAAGAAATTGGAGATATGCAGTATATGAAATTCAAAGCCACCTTTAATTTCTTAAGGTGGCAAAATTATTGTGTACACACTTGACTTTTCCTTCGTAAGTGGTTTCGTGGATACCAAGTTATGACTAATAGTAATTTTTATGCTTCTCAGGAGGGTTACCTCACTTTTTGTGGTGGATTTTGGAGCAACTTTAGTATCGGTACGAGTTCCTCTCAGACAAGTCTGTGAACCCTTTATTTGTTAATTTATTCAATTCAAATATTACTTGTGGATTTGGAACCATTGGGTGTAGAGAGGAGGTTAACATCCTCCTCCTATACCATTGCTTTTTTGAAAGATTCCTCCTAGACCATTGTTAATACTGCTGAAGCTTATCTTTCCTGTCTATCCCAAAAGTGTTCGTGGGATTGGAGAACATTTTTGATTGTGTGAAATGACTTGTGTTAAATTTCATAGTAGATCTTCAATTTAAAGTTGGGAGGAGATGCATGTTTCCCTTTAGATAGAAATCGTAAACAATGTGACCAAGGTTCTCCGGAATTTTGGGACTTGGTATTCTAAGTCTTTACCTCACTCGTTGGTTTGCTGTTTGTCATGGTGTATGGTATAACTCATGTCATGCTATAGTTTTGAGACAATTTCTCAATTCCATAAAAGAGAACAAAAACACAAACATACCAATCACATTCTTTCTGTTTATACAGGAATGGATGCTCAGATGTTGAATCCTGAACAAACAGTCAATCAGGTATGTGATGCATCATACGATGTATAGTGATCCAAGGGTGTAATCGGATGATTATTGATCTTTCCCTCGTTTCATACTATAACCACTTATGTTTGCGCAAAACTAAATCACAGTTAGGAGAAGGATAAGTTCCATGGAGCCTTGCATTATCCCATTATAAATAAATAGACTGCAATCTAGTTAATAACAAGTCATTTCAGTTGTCTCTTTTTCTCTTCCTATAAGCATTTATATAATATGCAAAAGAAATTGTTTTAGGCTCGTCTAAGTACTGCTGTGAATATGTTCCTTCCTTCCAGTATGAACATCTGCGGCTCTGCTGTGCACAAGGATGGTTTTGTGCTTCCTTTGTGTATCCCTCTTCAAGGTTAGTAAACTGAAGTTGCCATTTAATTGAGAAGTGCCTACTATCCTTTTTAGGCTTCTTCTGCTAATTTTTCCTTACTGTTACTAAGTACAGCGGTTCAACTTCCTATTATGAGTTACTTTTTCTGAGGGTCTATACCTTCACTTCATGTTTATTTCCAAACTTTAGTCTGAATAGATGAAGTCTACTTTTGACAAATTATGCTGTTATATTTTATTATTTCTTGTAAAGAAGAAATCTTTGCTGCTTTCTTGACTTATCCCATATCACTATCATTGTCTTCGCCAGGATTCCATAATTTAGATCTTTATGATTGCTTTTTCTGTATCCGAATATCACAATGTTAGTGGTGGTTTCTATTAATTATGTGTTTATCGACTGTCTTTACTTCAGTACATTTTCTTCACTACAAGCAAGTTCTTGGTACCTAAAATATTTTCACGCCTCTAGCTGGATTGTTCTTTTGACTTTTTCACGGACTTGAGCGAATCCCATTTATAGCTTCTTTTGGGTGATAGACTTCTTCCAAAGACATGGAACGAAAATGAGAGATGCAAACAAAACAAAAAAGAAGCTAAGATTTCGAATATGATGTTTCTTTAACATGACACAACGAAATGAGTTTTTTCCTACACCTCAAATTTTCTGTCCCACATGTCATATGCTGAATGCAAAGGTTAGTTTGTGGGCTACTCTTCAGTGGTATGCCCTAGTAAAATTGATAACGAACACAATCTTTCGTTCCAGGAACTTAGCTAACATAGTAAAGGTAAAGATCATGAAGAGATATGGTGAATGGCAAGATCTACATGTGCCCCACAGGTAACTTGATGATTGAATATTTTAGATATAAACATACTTTAGCGTATATTTTGTGCTCAAATTATACACGCTGTTGGTTTTCTAACATGACCTATGTTTCATCTAAAGATGCAGATGAGACTTCATGTGCAAATTAACTTTTCCCCTTGCATGAGTCAAACTAAATATCGTCTCTTAACAGCAAATTAACTTTTCCCCTGTCATTTTCTGCGGTTCTTGAAAGCTCTATTCATCAAAACCAATAAAATGCTTTCTCATGCATACACCTATTCACAAGCATATCCTTTTTCTATGGATTTACAATGCTTCTTAGGCACAGCTCCATAGAATTGTAATGATTAATTAATGTA
>JANZLC010000202.1:46653074-46676843 GCA_026413385.1 Erythroxylum gracilipes
AACCAACAAGCACACGAGCATGGTTTAGGAAGAACCCATCTTTGGATAGCTCAGCCTCTTCCTTGAGAGAAGCCAAAGGTTTAGCAGTGGCTCCCCTGTACTTGGGGTCATAGTTGAAAGAACTCGACCTGTTAGCAAGCAGCAGCGTAAGCAAACATCTAATCCACCAAGAAAATGAAAGAAACAAACTTCAACCCCTCGTAAGGAAAAGACATAAGTGAAATAAACAAAAAAAATGGGGCTCCAAGCTCTTAATCCTTAACTTGCTTAAACAATCCTTCTGTTCTTGAAGAGACGGCCGATTCCAACACAAGAAGACCATCTCTATCACCCATGAACAACAAGGGTCAATTAACCCTAAAAAAAACCACAAATTTAACTTCTTTCTCAAACCGAAAACCAGGAAAGTTGAGAAAAGAAATCAGGAAAACAAAAACGAGTAGAAGTGGATACCAGAGATTTCAGATGCAACACAAAGATATAAGCCTTTTAAAGTATTTCCTTAGAAATAGAGTTTGCTGGGTTAAAAAAAAGGACGTTTGCCTTCAACGCAGAAACATAAATTGTTAACCTCACAATATTTCTTGAGGTTACTTCTTGAGGTTTGCGTTGAACAACGCAGACCTTAAGAAATTAGTCGTCTGCGTTGAACCAACGCAGACGCAACGCAGACCCACGTCTGCATTTTTAACGCAGACGTCGAAGGTCTGCGTTGTTGACGCAGGCGTGGACGAAGGATAAGGAATACAAAAAAGCCATGTGAATCAGAAACCAAACCGAGGATAAGGAAGGCAAGCGTAGACGTACACGAAGGATTATAAACGTAACTGACATAAACTCAATGAAAATCAGCTTCCCGAAAAAGCTCTTCGGTTTTTCTGAAAAGCTCCAAATTTTAGCTTTTGAAAAAGATGTATTTTGGCTTTTTTAAAAACTATTTTCACTTGAAAAGTGCTTTTGAAGTTTGCAACCAAACACCCATTTTTTCCTGAAAATAACTTTTGCGGTGGAAAAAAGTGCTTTTGGAACCTCAAACACACACTAAGTTTGTACACTCATTTGCACGATATAGGTTCTACTTTATGTCATGTCCTCAAGTTCAACCAATTTGATTAGATCCATGGTGGCTTATTTTTCATTGACAAAGCTTTTATACTTTATTGTACATAGTTTTTGATACATTTTCTTATATTTAATCTTTTTATAGTTTGTCAAACTAACTCCTATTAATTATACAAACTGATGAGACCAATTTGAATTTTATCATGTATGATGTTGCGTAACTTATATGTTAAACTTCACAAAATTCAATAAAAAAAATTAATGAACATAATTACCTCTCAATTTAGAAATTCTCTTTAGAGATAATTTTACAAATTTATGCTCAAAACATGTTTAAGTTCTCATGCTTCCATTGCACACTGTATGTTTTTGAAGAATACGTAAAACCATGTCATACATACTAGCAAGATAAAAAATCATAATAAAATACATATCTCAATTTTTATGATTTTTTGTATTATATTTTAGCAAGTAGTGAAAGTTCTTCGAAATTATGAACCATTATTTTATGTTAAAAAATAGTCATGTTAAATTTTTAATAGTAAATTTTTTCAAATATTTAATAAAATACTTTTTCGATGATTTTTATGATAATTTTACTCAAAATTTGAAATATATATATTAAAATTTTAACATATATATATATATATATAATTGATATTTCAAGAATATTATGTACATAAAAAGATATTTTTATTTGAATTTATAAGTTTAATATATATTAATAAACTAGCATAAAGAGTGGGTCTAATAACTAATTTATGATTATATTTTAATAACAAAGATGCGTAAATTAATTATTCTTTCAGATTATTGGAGTAGTAAGTATGGAATTTACAAGGATTGCCAAAATTAATTTTTTAATGAATTTCTATAGAGTTCACGATATAATTAGATGATAATAAAATGAAGTTATTTTTTCTTGGTCCGAACATGTATTATCAAATCGTACAATCTTATGATGGTTAAGAGACTTGGGAGGAAACCAACGTAGATTTCTAATTCAGATTGCATATTTATCAGCAGTATTTTATGTTAATTAGCTTTCTTCAAACTAAGTATCTATTAATTACTAATCCCACTAACTTAATTGGCCAATCCATTATTATACTGATTAAACTTACAAAATGTTTGAAGTATTCAAAGCTTGAAACTAGAAGGAAGTATGCTTGGAACCATGTTGTCCATGGGATAGTACCAAATTTGCTCATTCCAACCTGTCATCATCCTGGAGGGATGTTCATAGTTGACTTTGGATAAGTAAACAATTTTTTATGTATGTGCACAAGATTACATCTCCAATTCTTATGTGACAACTCTTTACTTGGATTCTCATTCTATGCTTCTACTCTGATCTTTATCTGAATTGACTTATCATCTTTTCCTCCCTCTTGCTCCTCTCATCTCGTGCAAATGGCGATTGAACATTTTAGCCATGGTCATTCTTTTAAGATCTCTAAGCTTAATGAAAGCCATTACTGCCGTGCTTGCAGCCTACCTATGGGAAGTCCTGCCTATACTTCGGTGAGTCCTGTCTCAGCATATTCATGTGTCAACCCTCCTTGTCACTATGATCTCCACAAGTCTTGCTTTGAATTACCCAGACAAAAGGCATCCCTTCTTCATCCTCATCTTCTAACCCTCTCTGCTAAACCTCCCAATGGAAAAGAATCATTCAAATGTGACCAATGTCGTGATATTTGTTACGGGTTTGCTTACAACTGCAGCGTTTGCCAATTCAACCTCGACATCAAATGTGCCACCTTAAATCAAAGTATGTCTGTGATGCTAAAAGAAGGAAAGATCAAGACCAAGATCTTTGTTGCGGTGCACAACCACGCGTTGTCCCTTTTTAATTGCAAAGAGGAATTTCACGTCAAGTGTGAGGCATGCCATTTGAACCTACCTGGTCCGGCCTATTGTTGTCTAAAATGCAAGTTTTTCATTCATGAGTCGTGTTCAAAGTATTCCAACAAAGTTCTACACCCCTTCCATGAACACCCTCTTCGTCTTGCTTTTGGAACTTATAGCTATTACATCGACTGCCATGTTTGTCTCAAGACCAAAAGCACTGGCTTCTATTACTACTGTAAGTAGTGTGATTTTTATCTGAACATCGAATGCGCTAATCTCTCGACTTCTGTCATAAAACTTGAGCGACATGAACACTGATAAAAGGAACGTTATGTTTCTTATTATTATTTCCCGTAACATGCTATGTTTATATACAGAGAAGATACAGAGGAATTGCAGGGATTCTAATAAATGCTATGCTAAAAATAATTGCTATATCCCTATAATTGCTACTATTCCTATAAATCAGAAATTCATGGATACGCTATCTTTCCTTTTACAAGAATGTACAGCTCACTCCAACATTCCCCCTCAAGTTGATGCATAGATGTCTCGAATGCTCAACTTGTCGAGTGAGTTGTGAAAATCTTGTCGTGAAAGAGCCTTCGTGAGAATGTCCGCTAACTGGTCTTTAGATTTGACAAAGGGAAATCGAATTATTCTTTCATCCAGATTTTGTTTGATGAAATGTCTATCCACTTCTACATGCTTAGTACGATCATGCTGGACTGGGTTATGCGAGATGTCAATTGCTGCTTTGTTATCACAAAACAAATTCATTTCAGAATTAGGAGCAAAGCCGATTTCTGTTAGTAACTTCTTGAGCCATAGGAGTTCACACAATCCTTTAGCCATTCCTCGAAATTCTGCTTCAGCACTAGATAGTGCCACCACTTTTTGCTTCTTGCTTCTCCAAGTAACCAGGTTGCCTCCTACAAAAGTAAAATAGCCTGATGTAGATTTCCTGTCAGATACACTCCCTGCCCAATCTGCATCGGTATATCCTTCAATGTTCAAATGGTTATTTTTGGAGAATAAAATCCCTTTCCCTGGAGCTATTTCAAATAGCAGAGTATACGGATTACTGCATCCATATGACATTCATTCGGGCAATGTATGAACTGACTCACCACATTTACAGCATAGGCAATGTCTGGGCGTGTATGTGAAAGATAGATTAGCTTTCCAACTAATCGTTGATACCTCTCCTTATTGGTTGGTGGATGATCAGTAAATACACCGAGCTTGTGATTTTGAACTATTGGAGTGTCGGCTGGTTTACAGTCCAACATCCCTACCTCTGTCAACAAGTCCAACACATACTTCCTTTGAGAGAGAAATATCCCCTGCTTCGATCTTGCTACTTCAATTCCCAAGAAATATTTTAGTCCTCCAAGAGTCTTCATTTCGAACTCTTTTGCTAATTGTTCTTGAAGCTTAGAAATCTCATCTACGTCATTCCCCGTGATGATCATATCGTCTACATATATTATTAAAGCAGTTACCTTTCTCTGTTGATGTTTCAGGAACAAGGTATGATCAGAATTGCTCTGTTGAAAACCATACTTTCTCATAACAGAGCTAAACCGACCGAACCAAGCACGAGGAGATTGTTTTAACCCATATAGAGCTCGTTGTAGTTTGCACACTACCTCAGTTTTTGACTCTGCTATGTATCCTGGTGGAATATCCATGTAGACTTCTTCTTTAAGATCACCATGAAGGAATGCATTTTTTACATCGAATTGATGCAAAGGCCAATCTAGATTTGCTGCCAAGGAAAGCAAGACTCTAATAGTGTTTAGTTTTGCCACAGGTGAAAACGTTTCTTGATAATCAATGCCATGCATCTGTGTATACCCCTTCGCCACAAGCCTTGCCTTATATCTATCAATAGTTCCATCTGCCTTGTGTTTGATAGAGAAGACCCATTTACATCCAACTGTCTTCTTCCCTTTCGGTAATGAAGCTAGCGTCCATGTTTCAGTTTTCTGTAAAGCATCCATCTCTTCCTCTACTGCTTTGATCCAATTTGGATCTTTCAAGGCTTCCTGTATCTGAGTTGGGATCTGGCAAGATGATAGGGTGCATGCAAAAGCCTTCAAATGTTCTGACATGTTTTGAGAATTTACATAATTGGCAATAGGGTACTTCGATCCCTTGCCCTCAAATTCTGGAGAATACCTGTTTGGTGGTTTTCCACGATTGTGCCTGAAAGGCAATGCATAACCAGTAGAGATATCCAAATTGTCAGTATGTAATGGTGGTGTGACTAGGGAACTTACCTCAGGAACATTCTCACGAGGAGGGACGTCAGGTACTAAGGAGATAGGGGATGTATCTATTTCTTCTTCAGACACAGGCAATTTAGGATTGGTCCTTGACTCATCAATAACATCCTCATTAAGTCTCATCACGTCACTGCTAGTGAGTATCGGTGTACTACTCTCATCAACACCTGGCCATTCAAGGCCTATCCAATTCAAGCCTTCATCCTTATGCTTCCCTTGGAATGACGAATTAGATACGGTAGAAGAAAAGAAAGTATCCGACTCGACAAATGTGACATCCATAGTGACATAAGTACATTTGTTGTTAGGATCATAACACCGATAGCCTTTTTTATGAGAAGCATATCCCAAGAAAATACAACGTATTGCACAAGGATCAAGCTTACTACGCTGATTTTTGTGAAGATGAACAAAAGCAACACACCCAAACATGCGAGGAGGAATCAATAAGACACTAGGTAAGGGAGCATAAGCGGATAGCACCTGTAAAATTTAAGATCTTTGAAGGCATCCGATTGAGTAAATGTACTGCTGTAGTAACGGCATCATCCCAAAACAGATTCGGTACATGGGCTTCAATCAATAGTGCTCGTGCAGTCTCCAATATGTGGCGATTTTTCCTCTCCGCAATGCCATTTTGTTGTGGAGTCTGAGAACAAGATGTCTCATGTAAAAGACCATGACTCCTGAAGTATGCTTGAAATTGATGATTAACATATTCACCTCCGTTATCGGAACGGAGGACTTGAAGCTTGGCGGAGAATTGAGTCTGAACCATTACATGAAAGGCTTGAAACACGTTAAACACATCAGACTTATGTTTCAACAAATACAGCCATGTCATCCTTGTACAATCATCTATAAATGTAACAAACCAGTGAAAACCAGAAGACGTAGCAATCGGAGAAGGTCCCCATACATCTGAATGGATCAATGCAAACGGAGTCTCACATTTATTCAAACTTATTGGATAGGAAACTCTATGGCTTTTGGCTAAAATACATGTCTCACATTTGAAGTCCGACTCCTTTACACTTGAAAACAAATCAGGAAATAAGTGTCTCATATAACTAAATGATGGATGCCCCAGTCGACGATGCCATAGACGGATTTGCTTCTCTTTGTCATTATTTGAATAAGACATACTGTTGGCTCTTCCCAAGTTGAAATCATCCACATAGTATAATCCCCCTCTCTTAGTATCACGCCCAATGATCTCCTTGGTGAGGATATCCTGGATAAGACAAAAAGTGGAATATAAGAGCACTACACAATTGAGCTCAGAAGTGATCTGACCAACAGATAATAATTTATTTGCAAGTGATGGGACAAGTAAAGTATGAGACAAAGAGAGTGAAGGTGATAAATCAACGGTTCCTGCTCCTGTTACTAGATGCACAACACCATTTGCATTTGTGATGTCTTTTCGCCTTGGTCGAGTTGTCTCCGAGAAGTCATTTGAGTCAAATGTCATGTGGTCTGTTGCGCCAGAGTCGATAATCCAGTGTTCATCATGACATGTGTTAGGACTAAGTAATGCTAGACCACGATTACCTTGATCTTGGAGAGTTGTTGAAACATTTATAGATTCTTCGTGTGAATCGAGGTGTAGTTTTGGCTCAGCAGTAACTAGAGCAGCTTTACTAGAACCTCCAGCAGCATCACGTTGTTTTCGAGCCTTGAGTTCATTCCACCATTCTGGGTAACCATGTAATTTGAAACAAGTTTCACGAGTATGTTTTTCATTTCCACAATGAGTACAACCTTCTATTTGTACTTTAGACTTGGGGTTCATAGCTTGTTTTCCAATATTCATGGACAAGATCCCAGTTTTCGATAGTGATTGATGTTGTCCCGATCTTCCTCCTTTGGAAATCATAATAGCCCCGGTTGTGTTTTCCATGCCGATCATCATTACTGCCTGTTTGATATCTTCTCTACGGACATGAGCATAGGCCTGTTCCACTGTGGGAAATGGCTTCATTTGTAGCACATCAGCCCGAATATTATCAAGCTTGTCATCAAGGCCATCAAGGAATGTATAAACTCTATCTTCTTGTACGATTGAGTTATACTTTTATATATCAACCACACACTCCATTAGATTTGGTCTTCGAAAGTCGATCTCTCTCCACAAACCTTGGAGATCGTTGTAGTATTTTTCAATGGATCCCCCAGCTTGTCTCATCCTTGTGACTTTCCTTCGTAGATCATATACTTGAGAGGTATCATTTCCATCAAAGTATGTAGTTGCAATAGCATCCCACACATCTTTTGCAGTAGGAAAGCGAATAAAATTGCTAATTAAGGTTGGATCCATTGCACTGATTATCCACCCTTTTACAATCGCATCCTCAGTCCTCCATTTTCTGAAAGTTGGTTCTGTTTGTCTAGGCTGTTGAAGTTCTCCATTAATATACCCCAGTTTGTCTTTCCCTGAGATATACATCTCAAGAATCTGGGACCATAAGGCATAGTTGGTGTCATTTAGCTTAATGCCAATCTGTGGGTGAGGATTTTCATGGTTTGTCATAAGAGTTTCGGTTTGATTTCTGGTGAGGACTTCTGTCTTCTTTGTTGTCAGGTCTTCTAGTGTGGAGTCTGTCCGAGAACCACTTTGTTCTCCAATCTCGGTGAATTCCATGGCTGCTGGTTAGGGTTCTTTGGAGGTTAAGGCTCTGATACCATGATAAAAGGAACGTTATGTTTCTTATTATTATTTCCCGTAACATGCTATGTTTATATACAGAGAAGATATAGAGGAATTGCAGGGATTCTAATAAATGCTATGCTAAAAATAATTGCTATATCCCTATAATTGCTACTATTCCTATAAATCAGAAATTCATGGATACGCTATCTTTCCTTTTACAAGAATGTACAGCTCACTCCAACATTGTCTAGCAGGGAAACAAAATAGGGTTTCTTTCCAGAGTTCTCCTCCATCCAAAATAAAGAATGTTCTAGATCTGATTCACTCAGATTTGTGTGGACCATTGCCAAAGTCACTTGGTTACGCACAGTACTTTGTGACTTTTATTGATGATCATTCCAGGAAAACGTGGGCTTATACTCTGAAGTCTAAAGATCGAGTGCTAGATGTGTTCAAAAAATTTCACACCTCAGTTGAGGGACAAACTAAGAAGAAGCTGAAGTGCATTCGGACAGACAATGGTGGAGAGTACATCGGATTATTTCATGCTTACTGTAAAAAGCATGGTATTCGACATCAAATGACACCAACAAAAACACCGCAATTGAATGGCGTAGCTGAGAGGATGAATAGGACTTTGATGGAAAGAGTCAGATGTTTACTTTCACATTCAAAGTTGCCTAAGGCATTTTGGGGTGAAGCTTTACTTACAGCTGTGTATGCATTAAATCGTTCACCATGTGTTCCTCTCCAATATGAAGTTCTGGAAAAGGTGTGGTTAGGAAAGGATGTTTCCTATGATCATTTGCAGGTCTTTGGTTGCAAGGCCTTTGTCCACATTCCTAAAGATGAAAGGAAAAAGCTTAATATCAAGATACAACAGTGTATATTCATTGGCTATGGTCAAGATCAATTTGGCTATAGGTTTTATGCTCCGGTACAAAAAAGACTTATCAGGAGTCGTGATGCTATGTTTGTTGAAGATCAAACTATTGAAGATATCAACAAGGCAGAAAAGGAAGTTCCAAGCTCTGCTGATGACTCAACAAGCTTCCGATTGAATTCTCCAACAGTGGTGCCTAGACAAGTTAGAGATGAAGTGTAGAATGATCAGGAAGAAGCTGATAATGCAGATGCTCCCAATGAAGTTGAACCAGAAGATGATGATGGTATTCACATTCAACCACCAGCACCTGAAGATTCTCCTGTCCCATTATGAAGATCTAGTAGAAATAGACAACCATCTACTAGATATCCAGTTGATAAGTATGTAATGCTGGCTGACGGGGGAGAACCAGAAAGCTTTGATGAAGCAATGAATGATGAATACAAGAAGAAATAGAAAGAAGCCATGCAAGACGAGATGAAATCCTTGCATGAGAATAAGACATTTGAGCTAGTGAAGTTTCCAGAAGGCAAAAGAGCACTGAAGAATAAATGGGTGTTCAAGATCAAGCATGAAGAACACAACTAACATCCTCGATTCAAAGCAAGATTAGTGGTCAAAGGATTCAACCAAAAGAAGGGTATTGACTTTGACGAGATATTTTTACCGGGGTGAAAATGACATCTATACATACAGTGCTAGGGCTAGCCGCAAGTTTTAATCTGGAGGTTGAACAAATGGATGTCAAAACTGCCTTCCTACATGGAGATTTGGAAGAAGAGATATACATGGAGCAGCCAGAGGGTTTCATGAAAAAGGGGAAAGAAGACTATGTTTGTAGACTAAAGAAGAGTCTATATGGTCTAAAACAGGCACCAAGACAGTGGTATAAGAAGTTCGAGTCTGTTATGGGGGAGCAAGGCTACAAGAAGACTACTTCAGATCACTGTGTATTTGTGAAGAAATTCTCTAATGATGATTTCATTATTTTATTGCTCTATGTAGATGATATGTTGATTGTTGGTAAGAATGTTTCAAGAATCAACAATCTGAAGAAACAGCTGGATAAGTCTTTTGCCATGAAAGACTTGGGATCAGCAAAGCAGATTCTTGGCATGCAGATTATCAGAGACAGAAGCGCCAAGAAACTATGGTTGTCATAAGAAAAGTACATTGATAAAGTACTTCAGAGATTCAAACTGGACAAAGCTAAAGCGATTAGTTGTCCTCTTGCTAATCACTTTAAATTGAGTTCTAGAGAGTGTCTTTCTACAGACAAAGAGAAGGAAGAAATGTCTAGAATTCCATATGCTTCAGCAGTTGGGAGTTTGATGTATGTCATGGTTTGTACACGGCCAGATATTGCTCATGCAGTTGGAGTTATGAGTCGTTTCCTTTCAAATCCTAGAAAGGAGGAGTTGTTATGGATGAAGAAGTTCTTTAATGAACTTGGTATCAAGCAAGAACAGTATCAGTATCAGTTGTTTATGACAGTCAGAGCGCTATTCACCTTGATAAAAATGCCTCTTTTCACTCATGATCAAAGCACATTGATGTGAGATATCACTGGATCAGAGATGTGACGGAGACAAAACAATTACGGTTATAAAAGGTCCATACTGATGAAAATGGATTAGACATGTTAACCAAGATTCTACCAAAAGGCAAGTTCGAGTATTGTCGATCAGTAGCAGGCGTGATAGAACCCTCCATGTAATCGGGAGGGGGAGATTTGTTAAAAATAGGTTCCTTTTCACATGGAGGGATGCCATATTTGATCAAAAATTATGGCACATATTTCGGTGCCGCATTAGTTGAAAGAAATGTAAGAAGACAGTTACCTTGAGGTGGAGTCCCTGCTTTAGAAAAAATCACAACAAATACACTCCTTGCTTCAGAAAAAATCACAACAAATATAGAAGGAAAACCAGAGCAAATCAAACGCTCTGAAATTAGGAAATATATTCCTAAAGAGTTGGTGAGTGACAAAATAGTAAGGTTAGTATTTTTAGGTTGAGAAACACCTTGTGAGCTACTATTTTAGTTTTATCTCTGTATACCTACTATTTGTAATAATGGAAGAATTATTCTAAGTTTTGTCCGTGAACGTAGCCCAAAATTAAGGATGAACCACGTTAAATATCTTGTGTCCATTTTATTCTTTTTTTTTCTTTTTCACAAAATACACCTGTTACCCCCGACAAAATTGTTCGGAAGGGTATCGACTTTTTGAATGGCTTCCCAAATTTTAAAGCTTCAGCCTCTCTTCACACTCTGATCTAACCAAGGATCCTGAAGGGGCATATAGCCAGCTTATAAAGTTGCAGGAGATAAATAGTGCCTCAAAAAGCAATGTTAACATCTGGAAGACAATCAAGTCAGCGGTTTTCATTACTACGATCCTTGAGCCGGGAGTCATCTGGAATTGGAAACAGTAGTCGTCATTCATTCTCACTTCCATTCGGTGTGCCCATTGGTATAGAGCCTCCGGAGACAGCACCTGAAAAACCCCATACTCTTTCCTCAGCTTCATCAAAACAATCTGCAGAAGTCCCACTTTATAGGCTAGCCTACCTCAACAAGCCAGAGATCCCAGTTTTACTTCTGGGGACTGCCTCTGCAGTATCCTGTGCTATTCTGCTACCTGTATTTGGAGTAGTTATCTCTCGAATGATAAAAACTCTCTTTGAGCCACCAAAAAAACTCCAGAAAGATGCTAGAATCTGAGCATTAGTATTCTTTGGTATGGTTTGATATCAATGTTAATGAATCCATTAAGATCATACTTCTTTGCTGTGGCGGGGTGTAAGTTGATAAACGGAATCCGATCCATGTGCTTTCAGAAGATGGTGTACATGGAAATCAGCTGGTTTGATGACGATGAGCATTCGAGTGGTGCTATTGGAGCAAGGCTTTCCGTAGATGCAGCTTCAGTAAGAAGTCTGGTTGGGGACGCAACTTGGTCTACTTTTTCAAAATATGGCGACAGCAGCTGCTGGCATGGTTATTGCTTTCGAAGCCAACTGGGAACTGTCTTTAATTGTCATCATCTTGCTGCCTCTTTTAGGTGTAAATTCATATGTGCAAATGAAGTCCATCAAAGGTTTTAGCAGAGATACGCAGGTCAGTACCAGGATTAGAACTTTAATGCCTACGACTACGAGTCTATATATGATATTTCATCTATGCTTGTTCTGTTTGTACTTAGAAGCAAAATTCGAATCATCCTCGATATGTGCTACTTCTGATAATTTCTTGCGTATAGATCTCAATATCATACATGTGATTAAACTGATGAAGAAGGAAATGGTTGCAGAAGATGTATGAGGAAGCAAGTCAAATTGCCAATGATGCAGTCGGGAACATAAGAACAGTTGCTTCTTTCTGTGCTGAGGAGAAGGTGATGGAGCTTTATGAAAAAAAAAATGTGAAGGCCCTTTGAGGAAAGGTATGAGAGAAGGGCTGATCAGTGGTATAGGCTATGGAATATCCTTCTTTACGCTTTTCTCTGTATATGCCATTAGTTTTTATGCTGGAGTTCCACTTGTTGAAGCTGGTGATGCCTCATTTGATGATGTTTTCCAGGTTAGCATTGTGCACAAAGAAAAGTACCCGAGAGTACCACTACTGGATGTTAAGTTTTCTTTTTCCTTGTCCTGGTCTGGTACAGTCGGTTTTTGCTCTCACTTTAGCAGCTATTGGAATATCTCAATCAGGGCTCCCTTGTTCCTGATGCCACTAAAGCAAGGACTGCTACTGCTTCTATCTTTCAAATTCTTGAACGAAAATAAAAAATCGACTCTAGCGAAGGTTCGGGAACAACAATAGAAAATCTCAGAGAGATTGAGTTTCTTCACGTCAGCTTCAGATATCCCACAAGACCTGATGTTGAGATCTTCAGGGATTTAAACTTGTACATTCAGCATGGCAAGGTCAATAGTTGCTTTCAATTCAACGTGTTTGTGCTCTTTTCTTTATTTTTTTAAACACAATTTACAATCTTATTGTGTGTAAGACTAAGGAACTAAAGGGTTTTGATTTTAGCAGACGTTGCTTTGGTAGGGGAGAGTGGATGTGGAAAATCAACAGCAATATCATTGTTGCAGAGATTCTATCATCCTGATTCAGGTGCCATCACATTGGATGGAATTGACATCAAGAAGCTACAGCTCAAGTGGTTAAGGCAGCAGATGGGGCTAGTTAGTCAAGAAGCAGTGTTATTTAATGGCACACTCTGTGAGAATATTGCATATGGAAAGGAAGGAAAGGCAACAGAGGCAGAGATTTTGGCAGCAGGAGAGTTGGCAAATGCCCACAACTTCACAAGTGACATGCAACAGGTAAAAGAGTATTGTAATATAGTTTGAAAGATGTACGGATGAGAGTAGTAACCAAGGCATTTGGAAGCAAGTTGCAGGGGTATGATACGATAGTAGGTGAAAAAGGAGTACAATTGTCAGGTGGACAAAAGCAAAGAGTTGCGATTGCAAAAGCAATAGTGAAGAATCCCAAAGTGTCACTACTTTGATGAAGTAAGCGGTGCGCTAGATGCTGAATCTGAAAGAATAGTTCAAGAGGCTTTGGAGAGGATAATGGTGTACAGAAGCACAGTAGTTGTGGCACACAGATTATCAACACTTAAGAACGCTGATTTGACTGCAGTGGTTAAGAATGGAGTGATTGCTGAGAAAGGGAATCACGATGCTTTAATCAACATCAACCAAGGCATTTACGCAACCCTCGTGGCATTACATAATCATAACAAACTAAATAATGATGAATCCTAGCCTAGGAAGTAGGAACCCGAACCTTTCGGCTTTCTGCTCTGCGAATACATTTGTCACGTACCATAGCGAAACAATAAATCAAGAAATAATACAAATCTAAAGAATACTTATTGATGGATTCGTGAGATTGTCCTGAAGGTGAACGTGTGATCTAATCAAGGCAAGTGTACACGCATTACACACATGTGGCAGAAATTAGCGAATGCGGTGGAAAGGATGTTCAGATCATTTGCTTTCATTAAACAGATCACTTACCTCTTATTAAATGAATTGATGAATACTCATGAAATAGTCATAGGAACAGGCTAATGAAAACAAGAAAGATCATGGCTGTCAATGCATCCATCCGCCATCGCATATACGTTCAAAAAAACTCACGAGCAACCTGTCAAACTAAGGCCTAGGAGTAGTAAATACATAGTACATCCCCAGCTTGTTGGTTGTTGCCATTCCCACTGTATATATTTGATTGAATCTGAAATGGTAATTGAGTAGCCTTTAAATAATCAAGTATATCACAAATACGGTTTTATGTGATTTACCAATAAACTCAGGCCAACTATTAGGCAGGCCATCAATTCCAAATCAAAATGAGTCAAGTGTGCACTTGAAGGTTGTTGATGGGGTCGTCCACTTCCTTTCCTTATGGTTTGCTTAGCGGCTCAGGTGAAATAGTAGCAATCAAATCCAATTTCTTGGATCTCTTCAACTGATTTCTTTAGAAGTGGGGTTGGCATAAAATTATATGTTACAGAACAATCAATCATGATGTTGAAATTAAAAGCTGGTGTGAACTGGAGCCCATAGATGGACAAAACAAAACATACACGCACAACACAAAAAAAGATTCCAATGCTTGTAATATGTACTGGTGTTTTTGTTTTTATGGAAGTTTGGTCTTGTGATAATATTTGGCAGAGATTGTTCTTCTTTGTGTTATCTTTGTTAAGCAGTTATACACCTAAAAAGGAACACCACACCCTTTGTTCAAGGGCAACCCACCCATCATCATCATCTTCATCTTCTTATTCTGGACCATGTCTCAGTCTCAGTCTCAGTCTCAGTCTACGTCGACCCCATCTCGATGTAGAGTGGCCAACTCTAGGATTAGCAAGGAGCAGCTGTCACCCAAACCCCAAGTTACTGCTGCTAACAACAAAACTAGACCCAAATCTGTCCCTTCTCCAGATTTGTCCAATAATAACAGCAAAGAGTGCTCATCAAAGGTCAGAAGGTCTCAGCTGCTGAGCCCTAACAAGTCAAAATCTGGAGAACAGGAGGTGGCGGGATCTCAGGTTGCTTATCCCTCTGTCAACCGTCCGCTGATTGTGGAGCAATTTTCTAAGCCAAGATGGCAGCTGCATGCACCGCTACATTCTTCAACTTGGAAAAGTAATAGGAGAAATCAAGAAGAAAGTAATAACAAGGAAGATTTGTTGGAGAAGCTTCAATCCAACCACGCTCTGATTCAAGATTTACAATCTCAGGTTTTGGCTCTCAAGGCCGAGTTGGATAAAGCTCATGCCTTGAATTTCCAACTTGACTCCCTCAACAAGAAGCTCCTTCAGGATCTTGCGGCTCTTCAACTCACACCTCAATCTTCTAACCAGGTTTCGTCTAAGTTTGTCTTTCAACTACTTCCTCTTCAAATTCCAATCGTTTATTTTGGCATAATTTATTCGTAATATGTTTTGTAGAGATTAAGTTTGTCATAGGTTTTTTAAAAAATCAAGACTTTATACATGTTTCAACACAAGATCAGTTCTTGAATGACTGATAACATGAATGACACATTATTCTACAACCAGCAATCATTAACGGGAGAATGTCAGAACCCCAAATTTAAGGACATTCAGAAACTAATTGCCAACAAATTGCAACACTCCACGGTTAATAGGGAGGTAATCAATGGCCCCAAGAATACCTTTCAAGTTCATCAGCCGCCATCTGCACCACAGCTATTGCCCAAAACTGGTGTTGTAGAAAGACAAGTTACAGTAAATTGCTCCTTGCCACCGCCTCCACCACCACCACCTCCGTTGCGACCCACAGCCAAAGCACTTTCTGCTCCAAAAGCTCGAGCAGTTGTAGAATTATATCACTCTTTAAGAAACCAAGAAGAGGGAAGAGATACCGCGAGACTAGGGACTCAGTATAAACCTCCTGCAATAACTGTGCACAGCAGTATTGTTGGAGAGATACAAAATCGTTCGGCACATCTGTTGGCGGTAAGCAAATTAAGATCTTTGTTACTGTTTATTTCCCACACTTCTTTCCCCTCTCCTCTCGTCTTCAAACTGTTGTCAACTGATGAAATTTTTAGATAAAAGAAGATATCAAAAAGAAGGGTGATTTCATCAATGGCCTTATCCACAAGGTACTGGCTGCTGCTTATACAGATATTGAAGATGTCCTCAAATTCACGGATTGGCTTGATACCGAACTCTCAACGTTGGTAACTTCCAGAGCCCCTCCAAGTCATTTAACTTTCAAGTTTCTGATCAGATATATTCTCAAGTTCCTCAAGAATTTATTGCTGCTACAGAAATGTCAAATGCAACCCATATACAGTTTCCACACAAAAAAGTCCAGTTATAATCAAAACTGTTAAATTGTTGTCTCGATTGAACTTGAAATGCTAATATCACTATACATCAGCGTGATTACTTCAGAGTTTACTCCAGCTTCCTGCAAATCTATTTCTTGTTCTTATTTAGGCCATTACTTAGAGTTACATAGCTGGCCAATGTCCTCATTTACCATCAAAATAGATAATAAGAAATTTAGGAATTTGTGAATGTAAGCTCAAGAATCTGGACATGATGTTGATGGCCGGTTGTCCCATGTTGGAAATGACCTATCTCAGGGTCCGTCTCGCCCTTCATGACAGTGAAATCTCTTGAACTAGCTGAAGGATAGCATGTCCGAGTGTGCTTTTGTATATGGGTAATCACACATCTGATTCCCTTGGACATATTACAACAAGGATCATGGTTACTTTAGAGGGCTTATGATAGATGGGTTTTGTTGCAATAATTTAATTTAACACGAAAATCAAACTAATCATACCATTCTACTACAATTTTCATGAGAATCCCCACTAAAGATGTAAGAATTTTGCTCCATGAAAGAAGAAAAGCATACTGTCAGATATTTTGGGGGAGAAAGGTTAGACTATTTCTCTAGATTGTTATGGATTATTCATGATATATCCTGTGTTGGACAGGCTGATGAACGGGCTGTGTTAAAGCATTTTAAGTGGCCAGAGAGAAAAGCTGATGCCATTAGAGAAGCTGCTATTGAATATCGGGGGCTCAAACTAGTAGAAAATGAGATATCATCCTACGAAGATGATGAGAACATTCCTTGCGGAACTGCTTTGAAAAAGATGGTTTTATTACTTGACAAGTAAAGAGTACAGTTTCTGTAATTTAATGCATTACTTATCTAAATGTGTCCCGTTTGAGTTGTCTTATTTCTGCCTGCAGATCGGAGAAAAGCATTCAAAGGCTGGTTAAACTTCGTAACTCAGTTATGCGTTCCTATCAAGATTTAAAAATTCCAACGGATTGGATGCTTGATTCTGGAATTATGAGTAAGGTGCTGCGTTCCTCCACAATATGATACTTTTTCACCAGCTATATCAACTCCTACTGTAGCTTTCATATCTTTTTTCTGCCCGTCACTTGTTAATGCTATAATGTTCGAAGTGAGACAATTTCGATGATACTGCTTACAAATAATAATGAATCTTCTAGGCTTGCCATGAACTGAAGACCTATGTGTAATTTGATGCAGATAAAGCAGGGTTCTCTGAAGCTTGCAAAGATGTACATGAATCGAGTAAAAGTGGAGGTTGAACAGACCCATAATTCTGATAAAGAATCAAGTCAAGAATGTCTGCTTCTTGAAGGTGTGCATTTTATATACAGGGCTCACCAGGTAATCATAATGTCAGCTATATTTACAACTTTGGTTGTCAATTATGTACTCACTTACCAAGTACTCTGCTGTATGGTGGTGCAGTTTGCTGGAGGCCTTGATACAGAGACATTGTGCGCTTTTGAAGAGATGAGACGGCGTGTAACGCGTGTTCGTGTTCCTGGACATCTGTTACGAAGTAGAGAATTATTGGCTGCGGTAACATCGTGATGAGAAGCCAGCCGAACAATACAGAGAGAATCGGCTATTAAACAATATGTCAAGTTCTGATGTTAACATATATATAGCCAAATTTAATTCAACAGTCAATAGTTAAAAGTTGGCACCTTCCCCATCGTGAATTGTACATACTTCATCTGAAATTTGAGCAAATAAACATGTTACAGTAAGGAAGGGTCGCAATGAATCTTGTATGTTTCCCTTGCACATAATGCAGGCAGAAATATTTAGAATGGATTTTAATAATATAATGCACAAATCTTCTGTTGCCATTTTGATTCAACTCTTAGGCACGAGATTCATCAGCAATCACGTTAAAATATTTTGAAATACCTTAGCATGCAAAAGCAAAGGAAGGCCGGAGATGGCCGCTTTCATCGTTTTAGTATCGTTTCCCATGGACATACTGCGGGGTGGAAATATAAAACCTCTCTATATTTAATCTAAGCAACGAACATCCGCTGGTAGGTTTTCAGCCGAGCTATACGAGCTAACTTCCGGTCCTGCAAAATCTAGTTATCTGCATGGCACCACTGCATCTAGTTATAACTGTCCAGAAGGCTTGCATATATCTGATGAAGCTAGTAAAGGTCCATCCTGCAAAGTGCAAAAAGTTTCAACTGGTCCACCTCAATGTGCTTCAATATTTCAACATGACAGGCTCCAGGTCTCCAAGCGCAGCAGCAATGCATGTGAATGAAGAGAGTAGGAAAAACAACCTTTTCTACTTCAGATTGCTCAGTGCCTGCAGAGTCATCCACGTTGCTGCAACGCTTCATTTGCTTTGCAGGACTGCTCCTCCTCCTTTGGATGGTTGAAATATCCATGGAGTTTAGAACAGCAACCAAAGCGTTGCCTATGCGAATCATAGATGATGTGTTGATTTCTTCAAAGACAGTTTTACTCTTCTTGTTTTTGGAGATGGACAGGATTAATATTAATAAGATACGTACTTTTTGTGAAGAGTATTTTCCAGTTGAAGTGCCACTTTCGATCTGCCTTGTTATGGTTTGGCATAATTGCGTGATTAAATATGGTACGTTTAATTTTGTAATAATTAACAAAAGTTGTGTTCGAAACATAAGAGTTCATACCAGGGATTTGGTTCCTTTGATTCTCTCTTTTATGACTACTCATCTACCAACTATTAATGGCAATTGCATAAATATTCAAAAGGCATAAAAACAAGCAAAATTTCAACTCCAGCAAGTATGGAATGCATCTCTTAATAACTTCTGTTAAACATCAGTTGAAATAAGAATATCTTAATTTTTCTTATCTTTTCCTTTTGTGCATAAAAATAAAAATTGGGCTAGTGTACATTGTTAAACATCATTTGCACTAATAGCGATCTAAACATCAGCTGAACTAAGACAAAAATACACGTCCACTCTCAATCAAAACATACGGAGCAAACAGCAACTAAAGCGTGCAATTATTTAGGTTACACGCCATCCTATTTCTCATTTGATACAAAAAGAGCATGAATCTCTTCATCTCCATCTTCCCGAAAGTTTCACCTTTGAAGCAACAGAAGAAAACTCAACATCCCACTATTCAAAGCATAACCCTTTAGTTCCAACCAAAAGGAAACATATTGAACAAAAAATCAAAGGCAATGACAATAACTCAAATTGATAAACATCAGCCTTCAAACCCGTGATTTTAAATTATGTACAGACCAATAACATTGAACAAAATGCTTTAGTAGTATTGCACAGCAGTTACATTTGTTAACTCTGTTTTTATCATCAACTGAGCACTTTTTCTTCCATTTCCGAGGAAACATGAACTGGTACCTCCATTGACATTATAACTATCTAGAAGACCTGCATATATCCGTCAACACTAGTAAAAGTCATCCTGCAAATGGCTTCAACTGGTTCACACAGTGTGCTCCAATGTTTCAACATCACAAGCTCCAAACCTGCCTATGCAGCAGCAAGCATGTGAATTAAGAGAGTAGGAACTCCACCTTTTTCTACCGTAAATCACTCAGTGCCTGGGGAATTTGAACTTGGACTGGCATTCAGAGTCATCAATGTTGCTGCAGCGCTTCATATATGTGTCAAGTGTCTTCTGCCTTGCAGTCATTTGGCTGGTTGAAACATCCATGGTATCCTCTTGACCATCAAGAACCTAATTACAACAAAAATTTAGCGGTAAATGATCAAGAAAGGATGAAGTCACCACATACAAAACTATAAGTTACCACAGAAATGTGAAATCTGCCATTGGATGCTGGACAAACAGGCTTTGGTTTTAGGAAGAAAACTTCAAAGCTCTAGAGATGACCAAAACAAAAACAAAGAAAAGAATGCAAGCACTTATCATTACCTATGCCACTATTCACTGCATGGCTAATGTTAATTACCACTTAAAAATAACTTTATTAATGTATATTAAATACATGTGACACTTATAAAGCCTAAAACTAAATTTTATAAGATTGAAAAATCAAAATAATGAGATGCCATAATAATTCTTGAATGAACGTTTTAGAATTTTTTGCCTTCTTGCGTGAAGATTGGAAAACGTGCTACAAAATGAACAGTACCGTCATGCTTACTGTTCAGAATCAGTTCTTTTCATTGTATCGAGTCTTCTTTCCATTCAATTGGAAGTTTCAACATATTGAAAATTTACAATTTTATTCTGAAAAGCTTGACTTCCAATTCATCTTGAAGAATTTGGTTCAAAGGAGTTAAGGTGTACATGACCCTCATCAATTAATCATAATATTTGTAGTTTAGATAGTTGATTGACAGAATAAAGTGAAGGAAAAGATCCATTTCATTTCTGTCTATTCACATCAGAACAGAACCTTAGTTTGATGATTGAAAACGGTGCTTGAACTCAATTTGAACCTTAGTTTTAGCAAGATGTATACTACCAATGACACAGCCTTCTAAAATTAAATCTCAAACCCAAATGACAGAATTGAACCTTAGTTTTAGCAAAATACATACTACCAATAACACAGCCTTCTAAAATTAAATCTCAAACCCCCATTACATTCTGACAGATACTTTGAATGGGAATTCTAAACCATCTATTCCAGTCACAAAGGCATGCACAAAAAGTTAATACAGTGGTGGGAGAGGAAATGCATTACCTGTCCCAAGTTCTCCAACTTACTTTGGACCACATCCCTAAAGATGATAGATTTTAATTACTTTATTGACCATCATAAATTCAAGGAAACAGGATTACTATCAATTCGGATGATCATACCATATGATGTCGTCAACAGTGTCAGCTGCTAGCAGGTAATACACATTGACTGAGGAAACCTGCAAAGCTAGAGTGGTTCATGTTACCTTCAAAGAGTCATTTTCCTTCAACATTTCTAAAATAATGTCTAACAGGTGTTACATGATACACTTAAGCAAACATTAGAAAGGTATAAAGAAAATTAAACAAACAAGAAGGTTGATAACCACCAAAAGGTCCAAAAACCCCAGCTCAAATTTTCAAAACCCAGCCAACTTGATAAGTTCTTAAAAAGTCCAATTATGTTTGGCTTCATTGGTTTTTAATTTTCGTTTTCTATTTCTGATTTCTATTTTTTCTTTCAAAAAAAAAAAAAATATTTAACTGTTAATTTAATGTAACATAGTTACACCTTATTACTGATAAAAATCAAATAATAAATAAATTAAAAAAATTAATGTTATGAATTAAATAAAGTAAATAATTTTATTTTAATCTCCTACACAATATTTATTATTAATTATATTTTATTAAAACAAAGAATTAAATAGATAAAATTTTGAAAAATAAATATTTTAAATACTAAAATTTTATATTTAAAAATCATTGAATAAATAACAATTTTAAATTTTAAATTAATTATTAACATAAAATAAGTTGAACAATTAAGTTATATTATTAGTAATTTATACAACATAACCAAATAATATATATTTAGTTAACAGTAAATTAGGTGTTGGAAATGTCAATTAGAGAAGATCCCAACAGAATATTACTTCTCTAATTAATATCTGATCTATAGGAGGATTATTGGGGATCTCATACCAAATTAAGATCACTCCTATATTACTTTACTTCCTAAAATAGCTAGTGTGGTTCCCATATATATGTATGATGTAAACAGAAATATATAAGAAAGAATAAAAAAGAAGAAAGAAGTTTTAGCTGCCGTGGACGTAGGTCTCAAAAGATCGAACCACATAAATTCGAGTATTTTGTTTTTTCTCTCAAATCTCCATGGTATCAGAGCAGGTCGATCAATAGGCAGTGGCATCCATTACAGAAACTGGAGTCACAGACAAAGGATCAACTGTATTTGAAGCTCTCGACGAAAACGAAATCATTCCCAATATGGGTCCTAACGGGATCGAGAACTCATCCTTCCAATTCACAGTTGAGAAGCTGAATGGAAGGAATTTTAGTGAATGGGCATGGTCAACCCGATTGCTTACTGATGGAAAAGGGAAGATCGGGTATCTTACTGGAGAGGTGAACAAACCACCCTCCACCAATGCTGCTGCTCTACAAAAGTGGAGGTCTGAAAACTCAATGGTGATTGCATGGCTAGTCAATTCAATGAAGCCCGCCATCAGGAAGACCTATCTATTTCTACCTACAATGAAAGAAGTATAGGATGCTATTAGGGAAACATACTCAGATGCCGAAAACGCCTCCCAAACCTTCTAAGTTAAAACACGACTGTGGCAGATGAAACAGGGAGAGAGGGAAGTCACCAATTACTACATGGAAATGATTGGTTTATGGCAGGAACTTGATTTAAGTATTGAAGAAGAATGCGAATGTGCATCAGATAGTGTGAGGTACAAGAAGAAAGTGGAGAATGAGAGGGTGTTTGAGTTCCTTACTGGGCTAAACCATGAACTAGATGATTTGCGAGGGAGAATCCTTGGACGACACTCTTTACCCACGTTACGAGAAGTCTTTTCGGAGGTAAGAAGAGAGGAGAGTTGACAACGGGTTATGTTGACTGGAGGCATACGAATTGAATTAGAAGAAAAATCAGCATTGGTGTCTCACAGATCACACATAGGGAGTGAACCAAGTGTGACCCGTGGCTCTAATACAAGGCCCAGTCAAAATAAAAAAAAAAGGAAGAAAAAGTCCAGATGTGATCATTGCAACAAACAAGGTCATTCTAAGGATGAGTGTTGGCAAATCCATAGCAAACCAGTAGATTGGAAGCCCAAACAACATAAAAACCATGGCTATCAGGCTACTGTAAAAAAAGAGGAGAAGAACAGTCAACCTGAGGTAAAATTTAGTCCCGAACAGCTGGAAAAACTATACGAGGTCTTTACCTTGTTTCAAACCTCAAGTCAACCTTCCAATAATGTTCCTTCTAGATCCCTAGCTCAAAGAGGCAATTTTCTAAATGCATTAACTACTACAACTCAAGCACAAGCATCTTGGATTATTGACTCTGGTGTCTTTGATCATATGACTGGTGCATATGAATGGTTTACAACTTACTCACCTTGTGTTGGAAATTTGAAAGTGAAGATTGCAAATGGGTCACTTTCATCTGTTGCTGGGAAAGGGAGTATTCGTATTGCTGATTCTATTGTCCTAGAACCTATTTTACATGTTCCGAAATTATCTTGCAATTTGTTATCCATTAGTCAATTAACAAAAACCTCAAACTGTTCTACTAAGTTCCTTACCTCTCATTACATCTTTCAGGATCTTAAATCGGAGAAGACGATTGGCAGTGCTAAGGAGTGTGAGGGACTATACTACTTTGAGGAGACTACTTCAAGTAACCAGAATGCTTTCTCTGCATCTATCCCTAAAATTAATGAAGTTATGTTATGGCATTCTTGGATGGGTCATCCGAATTTTCATTATATGAAACAATTATTTGTTGAGTTTGGCTCCTTTGTTGTCCCATATTGGTTGGGGACAACAATTGAGGCCAAGCTCTTACCTATAGAAGGAGGGTGTTGCCTCCTTGTTTAGTGCAACCAACCAAAGTCAAAGATTTGTTGTACAAATTTGACTCTAGTTAAATTCCTCTATTGAGGTGAGAGTTGGAGAGTTTGTCTTGGGTATTTCTTTGTGGGT
>JANZLC010000202.1:46676943-46704704 GCA_026413385.1 Erythroxylum gracilipes
CTCACACCTCACTATCATCATTTCAGGAGATTAGCGGATCGTACGAGAAAGAAATCCAAGCCTTTTGAGACTCGCTTAGATAATCAGACAAGTAATGTTTTTCTTGGCATGATGTAAATTGCAAATGCTTCTAGACGCTCCATGGTTTGTCATAATCAAATGTACATGATATATGTATGAATATGTTATGTTGTTGCGAACAATGTTGGTTGATATTGATGATAAGTAGATATTGTATGTGAGAATTGCAGATTTAGATCCTTGCTTCTTACAACTTATCAAGCAAGTATAAGGATTAATCAGATAAACGAATAGGTCATGCTAGATTTTTAGTAGAATATAGAAAAGTTGGGCTTACTACTGGTTTTGGTGGCATTAAGCCTACCCATTCCTTAGTGCCAACACGACCCAAAAGGCGGGTCGTGTCATTAGTCTCCTTGTGTTGCATATTACATTGAAATGATATTGGAAAATATAGTTGATGCTAAATCTTTTCATATTATTAATGAGACTGTATATAAAGCCAAAAAAGATAGCCAGTTCATTTATAATTGTACATTGGTCCTGAATTTAATGAGAAAGGATTTCATAAATGAGAGAAATTTGTTCCGTCCTTCAATCTTTTATTCTGATAAAAAATGAGTTGAGACAAATGTTTATAAGTGATAATGAGTTGCATCTTAGCCTATTAAGTCTAGTGTTGGATTGGATTTCTATAATTATACTTGAAAATAATGAATTTTGGTCTTAATGTCAATTTTTCATCTAAGTTTGTTAGCCTTTGGTGAACGTACTTCATATGACTGTTAGTGATGAGAAAGCAACAATAGGTTATTTTTATGATGTCATGGAGAAAGCAGAGGAAGCGATCAAGGTCAATATGAAGTATAGGTCTTCATTGTACAACCTTATCTTGCAGTTATTAATGAAAAATAAGAAAGACAACTTTGCTTTCCATTGTTTACAACTGGGGCTTTTTTTTAATCCTAATGTCTATTTCAAACCAAGTTTTACAAAGGAAGCTGAAGTTAATACGGGAATGTATTAACTATTATAAGTATTGTTGCCCATAATATGACGCAAGACCTCTAAAACTCACATATAGAGACTTATAAGGATGTTTTTGGTGATTTTTGGATGCCTATTGCTATTCGTCAAAGAGTTAAACTTAATCCAAGTTTTTTTTTTCACTTTTGTTACTTATGGAAAATTAATCATTATTTAATTTTGTTTATAATGTTACTTTTGTTGTCTTATAATTGCTTAGTGAGATCAATTCGGATGTGGTATTTCAAAATTGCAAGAGTTTGCAATTTAAATTCTAAGTCAATGTGTGAGTGTAATAAGGCGTGAAAGGAATTAAAGCATATTTGAATTCATCATTATAAAAGAAGGAATATATTGGAACATAAAAGATTGAACGACTTGGTCTTTCTCTAATATAATTTAAAGCTTCGAAAAATGTATGTTAGATGAATATAATTTCTTGTAATTTTTTAATCATTCAATTTTATTTGTTTACTAAGACTCTTAATAAAACAAGTAGTTATGTAGATCCAATTTTTCTTGACCATATCGATTTTTTAACGGGTTGAGTTTCTGAGAAACTAAGTTTGATAGATGAGTGATTTGAAAGATAATCATAAATGAGAAAGAATTAACATGTCATTTGATGCATTGAATTTGAATGATGGTGATGATGTGACTCTTCTTAATAATGATGATTTTATACAAAATAAGAGTTGTGATTAATGTAATTTGAGCGGATATTTGATTAAATGAAGTTCTAAGTTTTTATTTCTTTTTTAATTTTACTTATATTTTTTGTATATGTTAACTTCTAAATATGCAATATAAATATAATTGTAAATATTTTTACTTCAGGTTTCACTTCTAGTTGGTTGTTTCTTCGACACGAACTCTTGTTGTAATACTTAGTGAGTCATGGATCTTTATTATTCTTTTTATTTGATATTTTGATGTAATTATTATTTATTATATGATAAAATTGTAGTATTTAAGTACTTTGTATTTCCTTTAATTTTATATTTATATGATGATTAAATGATTTTTCATATTAATTGTTTTTTCTATTTTTATAATTTTTAAAGATATGTTTTACGTAAAATTATAAGTAATATATTACAAAACAATTTTAAAATTTTAGCAACTATTTTATAAATTTAAAATAATACACAAAACGGTACTTAATATTAACGGTACTGATATAGTATCATACTAGAATCAAATTTTGTATCTGTATTGATACGACATTCATAATAGTGCTTACACCTTGAGGACCAATTTAAGTTTTTAATCGTAATTAATATATTTATTTTTACAAAACTTCAATATTTTTTATTTGTCTTTTGTTGACACGATGATTACCGATGACTACCAATAACAAGAGCATTTTCTTAAAAATTATCTTGGTACCCTGTCTATAAATGACGAAGTCCTGGAAGTATATTTACAGCTTCAAATAATCACCTATCGGAGATTTGGTGGATGGATAAGACAATGTCATGTTTCTGTAACAAGATCTTTGAATCCAAATCTATGGAAACGTTCATGATACACGGAGGCTTATTGTTGGAGAAATTGATCGGCTTTTGTGATGGTAAATCTGATCTTATCTGTATCTTCTCAGTAGAAGAACTCAAGCGAGCAACGAACAACTTTGACGAGCGGGTCTGCCATCAGGGGGACTTATACAAGGGGGTTCATCAGGGTCACCCAATAATTGCTAAGAAATACACCTAGGCCTGGGATAGGAAGCACGAGGCCATCAATGAAATTGCGCTGCATCAGGGATGAGTTTGCATAGAAATGTCTTGAAATTTTTGGGATGCTGCCTGGAAGCAAATTATCCGATTCTAGTCTTCGAATATGCTAAAAATAAAACTCTGGAAGACCATATTTACGACCGAGATTATGCTCAATTTTAGCCTACGCCATGGAAAACAAGGTTGAAGATTGCAGTGGATATAGCTAATACGGTGGTGTATCTCCACACTGCATTTCAAAGGCCTATTGTTTATAGAGATATTAATCCCTCTAATGTGTTGTTGGATGAACATGATAAAGATAAAATGTTTGATTTTTCATTCTATGTCTAGTCCTGAAGGTGAATCCCATGTTGTGGAGCTTGTGGCAGGGACATTTGGATTCATTGCACCTGAATCCGTGGAAACAAGTTTCTTTAATGAGAAAAGCGATGTTTATAGTTTTGGTGTGTTTCTGCTAGTGCTTTTAACCTGATAGAGATCAATTAACCATTCACGAATTGAAAACAGAGAAGAGTATTGTTTGGTTCCTTAAACATCAAATCCAAAACAACAGATTTGAGGAGATGGTAGATCGCTGTACAGAGGGAACGTGGTGTAAGATTTGCAGCTCAAAAAGTAAAACAGAAATCATGCAAGACAGAAAATGAAGGAAATCATTACTGATTGTTGTCCCCCCAATACAATCATTCCCCCCAATATATATCGTTGATGCTGTCCAATGAAATATTGACAGCAATAACTAACAGCTGAAGATTCTAGAGAAGGTTAAAAAATACACGTGGAAAGGAAATACTCAACATACTAAAATAGAATATGACGATAAATGTATTGTCTCCAATATGCTCCTTGAATTACCCCTCTTTGATATTCACAACATCTGGATAATCACTTTCCCAATTATTCAAAGGAATCAGATTTAATGACTCTCGCAAACGAGCAAAGGAATTTTGAGAGACTGGCTTTGTCATTATGTCTGCTGTTTGATCAGCGGCAGGGATAGTTTACTTGAACAGAACCATTTAACACCTTCTCCCTAATGAAATGTAAGTCCAACTCTAAATGCTTTGTTCTTGCGTGAAAGACAGGGTTAGCTGATAGAGATACTGCACCTAAGTTGTCACACCATATCTTTGAGGGAAAAGAAACGGTGATACCCATTTCTTTCAGTAATGACTGTATCTAAGTTAATTCACAAGAAACTTTGGAAATTCCCCTATATTCGGCTTCAGTGGTTGATCTGGCAACTACTCTCTGTTTCTTTGAACTCCATGAAACCAAATTTCCACCAAAAAAGACACAATAGCCTGAGGTGGATTTCCTGTCGTCAATACTGCTTCCCCAGTCTGAATCAGTAAAGGCAACCAAATTAAGTGCAGTAGCAGGTGTAAAATGCAAAACATTGTGTTGAGTTCCTTTCAAATACCAAAGAATACGTTTTACAGCCTTTCAATACAAGTCAGTTGGGGATTGAAGAAACTAAGATACCTTATTAACACTGAAGGCAACATCAGGTCGCGTGATGCATATATATTGAAGACTGCCAACAACTGTTCTATACAACGTAGGGTCATCAAATGGTTCACCCGATTTCAGAGAGAGAGATGGAGAAGTGTCCATTGGTGTAGGACAAGTGCTTGCTGAAATCATATTAACCTTGGATAACAAATCCTAAATGTGTTTCCTTTGACTAAGAAGAACATCACTGGTGGTCACATCTGCTTTAATTCCCAAAAAATAATTAAGGGTGCCAAGGTCTTTCAAACTAAAAACTGAGTTCATACTATCAATAATATGTTGAATAAGTTGAGGATTATCGCCCGTAATTAGTATGTCATCCACATATATAATAAGATAAGTGCAAGAATTGTTGACCAAATGAATAAATGGGGCATGGTCTGCAACAGATTCAATAAATTCGAACTCAGAGCAAAGATAAATACTTAGTCTTTCAAACCATTTGCGTGAAGCCTACTTGAGCCCATAAAGTGCTCGATGAAGTTTGCAAACTAAGGGCTATCCTGTTGAATCCAGTTGCTTAAAACCAGGCAGTTAAGCCATGTAAATTTCTTCAGTTATGGTGCCATTCAAAAATGCATTGTTGATATCAACTTGTCGCAGCTTCCATCCACGTGTTACTGCAATAGAGATTAGAATGCGAAGTGTTGTAGCTTTGACGACTGGACTAAAGGTTTCAAAATAATCAAGTCCTGCTTTTTGGGAGTCTCCTCGTGCAACCAATTTGGCTTTATATCAAGCTAGGGACCCATCAGAGTGATGTTTGAATTTAAATAGCCAATTACTCCCAATAATCTTGTTCAATGGCTGAGGTACAAGGCTCCAAGTCTGGTTTTTCATCAAGGCAGAAAGTTCTTTGAACACTGCATCTCTCCAATGTGAACTACTCATGGCAAAGCGAATGTGCTTCGGTGCCTGCAAAACAAGGTTAGTAGAAAAGGGCTTTGGTTTAAAAATACTAGCCTTAGCCCTTATGATCATAGGATGAGTATTGAGAGCAGGTGTAGGAGATATAGAAGGAGAAACACAAGCTGTGAGGGGTGGAGAGGCAGAGGTAGGGAAAGAATTGGTACTAGGAGAAAGAGCTATGGTAGAAGTAGGTGAAGGTTGAGAACTTGGAGAGAATGATATGGGGTTAGAAGAAGAAACTAGATTTATAAGAGGAATGATGGTTGAGGTGGAGAATGGAGGAGGAGAAGGAGATGTTGAAGAAGAGGATTTGGCAAAAGGAAAGACATTTTCATCAAATACAACATGTCTAGAGATAAAAATACGACTATTAGAGTCCAGACACTTGTATCCATGGTGCATGGAACTGTAACCTAAAAAGGTGCAAGGAGTGGAATGAAAATCCAATTTGTGAGCATTGTAAGAACGAAGATGAGGATAACATCTGCAGCCAAAAACTTTGAGAAAAGAATAATCAGGTTTAGAGCCAAAAAAAGTTTCGTAAGGAGATAGAAAATTTAAAGGTTTAGAAGGAAGTTTAATAATGAGATATACAACAAAGAAGAAAGCATCCTGTTAATCCTATCTCAACAATTTGCTTATGTTTTCTTTCAACAATGCCATTTTGAGGTGAAATGTGGGGACAAGTGAGTCTGTGATGAATACCATGTTGATAAAAGAAAGGAATAAGAGGTCTAAATTCTAATCCCCCATCTGTCTAAACCGATTTAACTTTACAATTGAATTGTCTTTCCACAAGGTTTTGAAATTGGGTATAAGCAGCATGTACATCAAATTTGTGAGGCAAGAAATAGATCCAGATATAATGAGAGAAAGCATTTACACATGCCATATAGTATCGATTTCCATAAGAGGCAAGAGGTGCTGGTCCCCATAAGTCAATTTCAATCAACTGTAAAGGAGCAGTGTAGTTTGTGGTAGACAAAGAAAATGGCAATTTATGGGATTTGCCCAATTGACAGGCATGACATAACTCAGACAATTGAAAAGATAAAGGTTTATCATTAATATGAATATGCTTCATTACATTAGTAGAAGGATGGCCTAATCGGCGATGCCAAGTCAAAGGTGATACAGTGACACTAGAATTGAAAGAAACAGGTTTCATATTCAGTGTAGAAGTGAAATGTGGATTGAGACAAAGAGTGGACTAAGGAGGTGGGGCTGGCTTCTGTGGGAAGTGTTAGATGCTTGAGAAGCTTGACGGAGAAGAAATGGGATGATGTCTTGGTAGTGTGAGATGATAGAGGCCACCGGTTTCAGGTCCTTAAAGAAGAAGGGTCCGAGACACCAGATCCTTGACAATGCAATTGGAAGGAAAAATTCAAAGTAGACATTATTATCCTTAGCAAATTGTGAGACAGATAAAAGATTGGAAGAGATACGAGGAACATGTAATATATTTTTCATAATGACAGATCTGGGTGGTGCAAGAAAAGAAGATTGACCAATACGTGAAATAGGAAGACCAGCACCATTACCGACTAGAACTATACCTTGACCTATGTAGGGAAGGGAGACGGTCATGTTAGCGATGTCATTGGTGATATGATTGGTGGCTCCAGAATCTAGATGCCATGTCTCAGTGTTGTTATGATCAACAGAGGAGGTAGAAAGAGTAGAAGCTATCATCTGTGCATTGGATTGTTGAAGATAGGAATGAGGAGCAGATGCAGGGGCAGTGGCAACGAATGTAGTAGGTGAAGATGCCATGAGAATCTGAATAAAAGATTGAGTATGATTGGGTATGTATGGTGGTGAGGAGGGTAGAAGTCCAGACCCAATATTTAGTGGGTTGGGCTGAAAATGAGTTTAATGTATAGCTGGAGGTGAATTATGGAACGAAACAGGTGATGATGAGTTGGCAAAGGAAGTGTTTGATGAAATGCCAGTGAAAGTGGGATCAAACGGTAAAAGCAACATTGGACAATATGGTTTGAGCGTCCACAGAGTTGGCACTGCATTCGATTGCCAGAGTATCTTCCTCGTCCTCTAATTCGCGAAGATTGATTTGGGGGAGGTTGGTAAGTTGGAGTAGGTGAAGGTGGTGAAACATGGGTTTAGGTGTGTCCAACAGGTTAAGCAGTCACAATGTTAACTAAGGCTGATATGGGTTGCAGAGATAAAAAGTCTACTTGACGAGCTTCCATGTCAACGAGTATGTGTGAGAAGGCCTCAACATCAAGGGGAATTGGGCTTGCAGAGATGACAGCAATGACAACATCGAAATCTGGAGTAAGACCGGTCAAAATGGTGGACTTGTGCAACGATTCAAGCACGACTTCTCCACAACTCGAGAGCTGATCACAAATAGATTTGATGTTAGACAAATAATTACACATTGTCTTGTTTGCCTTTGCGCTAATAACGCAACTACCAGTGAAGATGCATAACAAGCTATGTGGAGTGTGTAGCAAAATGCTTATATAGAGTACTCCATATGTCAGCAAAGGTGAAGCAACCAACCAATGTAGGTAGAATACGATGACTAATAGAAGTGAGTAGCCAAGAGACAAGTGCTGCATCTTGTTGAAGATAGGAAAGATAGAGAGGATTAGTAGTTGAATCATCACCGTTGGAAAGAACTGGAGGAGGAATAGAAACAGTGCCATCAAGGTATTGTTGCAAATTTTGACTACGAGTGACAAAAGTAATTTGTTGCTTCCAAAGTAGAAAATTTGTATCATCAAGAAGAAGATTGATCTTCTTAAGAAGAGGAGGTTGTGTAGAGAAAGTGTTTGTTGGAGAAATGACTTCTAAAGAAGACAGCAATAACTAACAGCTGTCCAACGAAATATTGACAGCAATAACTAACAGCTGAAGATTCTATAGAAGATTAAAAAATACACATGGAAAGGAAATACTCAACATACTAAAATAGAATATGTCGATAAATGTATTATCTCCAATGATTCAAGTTGCTACACATTGGCCGTATTGATATGAATGTACAAAAGGGAAATTGAATGAATATTTTTCTTCGCATAATATCTACCGTCTAACACTCTTTAATCGATTCTAATTGCTGTAGTGTTTGTTGTACACAGCTCAGATAAGTGAGCTTCCTAAGATTTCAGGGTACTCCTTGAATTTCTCCAAAAGCTGACAGCTATGATGGTCAATCCGGCAACGGTTGCTACAATCTGACATTAACAACAAAAACCAGCCATATGTATCAGATCTTAAGATTTATAACAGAAATGCAAAGCTTAAATGTACAAGGGCTCTATTAAAGAGAGTGGAGCAGGGTAGGTTTAGCAGGGTAAATGCGCGCACTCTCACAACAATAATGTCCCGACCCCCCAATTTGCTAGCGACAAGACAACTACAAAATAGTTGCACTAATTACCTTGGCTTCTGTAGTAAAAGAAGTCCGCTGTAATTGCAAAATTGACCTCAGAAACTGAAAGCGAGTTGTCTTGGCCATTAGAACGACAGAGGTATACTGTCTTTTGCAAGGATAGGGCAATATCCTTTGCAGCGTGAGTTGTGCTGATGACGGTGTAAGAGATTGCCTAACTTTAGACCGCCCTTCATCCAGAAGCTTCACCAAAGAAATGGAGAATAATTATAGCAACTCAAGGAACATAAGGAAACCAATGCATGTTAACTTTCTTTTCGTTAATCTAGTTTTATTTGACAGTAGCATTTCTAACTTTTACAAGGAATAGTAAACAAGGACATGCTTATGCCAACTAAGACTATGTCTGAACATGCTGCAACTAATTTGATCGTTCTTCTACTGCAGTAATTAAATGAGAATTGAATAAATGTGTTGCTTTTACAGATTACAAAGAACATCTTACAGCACATAACTAAATCAAAGAGTCAAAAACACAATTATTGATACCAACCTCAAATGAGGTGCCCACATCATCCGTGTATGTCCTTGACTGATAGCTTCGTAGGATCCTTTCCAGCCAGCAATAGTTCTCCTGAAAGAATAAAGGCAAATCAGTAGAAGCAACAAATTAAAGCACCAATAGTGAAAGAATGCACCCAATTTGTCTCTCTAGTTAACTGGCCAGGTAAATGGGAAACTTAAATCACAATAGAATCTTTACCTGTAGTCCATTTTCATAGGTCCTTTGCTCAAGTTCAAGCACTGTGGAGACATCCTCATCTGTAGGTCCTTCTTCTTGAAGGCGTAATACCTCATTTAGAGCAAGATCAACCTGCAAAGAAGTTGAATTACCATAAAATACCGATTCAATGATTATAGCGTTTTGATGAAGGAAAAGTTATAGCCACAAAACACCAACCAGCTTTAAGGAGATGTCAGGATCGCAAGAGAAGTTTATGTTTATGTCACCTCTGATATCACCAGTTCTTGAAGGTTTATTACCACCAAGGAAAACTGAGACACCAGCAGAATAGATCTGAAGCATAGAGATAACAGTAAATTCACGGCTAGATATAACCTGTCATAATCAAGAACGTAATATGCACACCTGGCCATGCTTGAAACGGAGAATCTGCAATATCTTTGTTTCAAGAAGTTTGCTCAAGAAACCAATGTTGTGAATCTCATCAACCTGCCAGTTAAGTTTTTTAAAAAGAAAGAGATATTTGATTATAGAAAAATTGGAAATCTCTAAAGACCACAGAATGACCAATTATATAAGTATCGAAATTTGAACATAAAAGAAGACCACAAACCATTATCCCATTCTTCAGCACCACAGGAAAGCTTAACTGCACTGAGCATTGTGCTTCCACCATGGGGCTCCTCACTACTTCTCTAAATAAACCACATTTGTTAGGAGGTATTAGATATTTAATATAAGCGATTGTACCATAAACGCACAAAACTGAGCAGCACCTCAGATATTTAAAGAAGATTAGGGAAGAGAAGTAAAAACATTGATGTGGAAGAGATTGGGAAGGATGAATAAATTGGATTCATGAGGAAAAATGGACATAAAGAGTTGTTTATTTTTCAAGAAAAGTCTGAACAAGTCAATACAATAATGAAACTGGATCTACACAATTCTATGCACGTTAGATGTAGATATATCTTTCTGTCCATTAACAGAAACATTACCTAATTATTTTTGTAGGGAAAGTAAAAGGCAACCCTTTGAGATCATCACGGTTAAAGTGGAAAATTGGTTCAGGAGGTTTTGGGATTCCACCCTGCAAGCAGAACAAACAAAGGAAAGCAAATGGTTACAGATTAGATAAAATGATATCAAATATTTAAATATCAAATAAAATTGTAACAAATAGTATAAGCTTGATTGTAGAGATAGGATTCAGTAATTAGTTGTTCATTTTATACTATAAATGTGTATCAAGACTGTTGCAGAATATATAAATATATGTGGAAAACTATGATTTAGGATTAAATTTACAGAATAAGAAGAAACTGTTGACCAGAGATTATTAGCATTGATATTATATTGATATTGTGATAATTACACCTATAATCTCTCCTATAATTGACAGATTTCATAGAGTTAATAGCTAGATTACTTCCTAAATAGTCCTAGGAATTTTGTATATAAACCCTTGCTCCTATGTACACAAATATAAGAAATACGAATTATCTTGAACATTCAACATGGTATCAGATCCCTATCTGATTTAGGGTTTGTTCCTTTTTTTCGGCTGTTCTTCATTGGCTGAGTGTGTACTCGCCCAAACAACAATTTGTTTTTCTTTTCACCACCTACCTAGATTGCTTCAGCTGTGATCGGCGACTCCCACTGTGAAAGACCCAACATCAACTGCACCGCCACGTTTCTCCATAGACTCTCTGCCGTGGCCCCGTGTGAGCACCACATGCCACCCTCCGTCCAGTATTTCGTCTTCGTTCTTTCTCCATTAGGGTTGCCGGCCTCTTGTGTCTCCTCTGGTGGTGTTAGACGTACCCTTACCTTATGCCAGTACCCTTGCTTCCTTACCTCTCCTCGGTGTATTTTGTGTTTCTGTCCATCTTTAACACTAAAGAAGATGGAAGGAAAGAAGGTAATTATGTCGAGTTCCGATAATCCTTCACTTCAAATCAATCTTGTAAAACTTGATGGAACTAATCAGTTGGAGTCCGAGAATTCTCTCGTCATATCATGGCTCATCAATTCAATGAAGCCGAAGATTGCTTGGACATACTTGCTACTTGATTCAGTAGTAAAGATATGGAAAGCTGCTTCTCTGACTTATTCTCAAATAGGTAATAAAGCTCAAAATTTTGATATTCTTAATAAATTGCATAACACAAAGCAAAGAGATATGACTGTATCACAGTATTTTGTGGAGTTATGTGAGTTGCGGCAGGAGTTAGACTATTATTAGGACTTTCAACCAGAAAGCTCAAAAGATGCTGCTAGATTCCAAAAAATGGTAAACAAAGATCGAGTATTTGATTTTTTAATAGGTCTTAACCCAGAGTATGATCATATACGAGGTACAATACTTGGAAAAGATCCTTTCCCTTCTGTTCAGCTTGCACATTCTCTAATACACCAAGAAGAAAGTAGGTGAAATGTTATGCTACATACACCTATCATTCAAAAGCAGGATTAGTAGCAAGTTCTACTGAAAAGCCGAAACTTGCAAATACGTCATCTAATAAGGATCACTTACACTGTGATTATTGTGGAAAATCAAGACATACTCGAGAAGCGTGCTGGAAATTGCATGGAAAGCCTAATCAGAGTCATGGAAAACGAGGCGGCTCAGCGATAAGGGGTCAGGCACACTTGGCTGATGGAAATGAAGTGTCTGAAACATCGTTAGCTGGGGGATTATCCAATGAAGAACTTTAGGCCTTAAGACAACTTATCTCGAAAACAGACGCTGCTTCCACAGTTGGTGTATCAAACCTTGTCAAATCAAATATTGAATACTACAATTCTAAAGATAATCCTTGGATTATAGACTCTGGAGCTAACAAACATATGACAGGCTCTCAAAAGAAATTAACATACTCTCATGGAAACAACAGGGATGATGTTAGAATAGCAGATGGGTCTTTTACATTCGTATCTGGTACAGGTTCTGTTAACTGTACTCTCAATATTACCCTATCCTTAGTAATTCATGTACCTTGTTTTCCTATTAATCTTCTCTCTATTAGTTCTATCACTAAGGACCTTAATTGTAAAGTTAAATTTTTTCCTGACTGTTGTGTTCTTCAGGACCTTCACGCAGGGCAGAGGATTAGAACTTGTAGACTATAGGATGGCTTATATATCTTGGAAGAAGAGCGCCTGACATTTGCACATTAAGCGTTTTTTGGAAATGGTGTGATTAATAAGGAAATTCTACAGTGGTATAGGCGGTTAGGACATCCCTCGTTTTTTGTTATAGCAAAACTTTATCCAAACTTGTGTAAAAGAACTTCTTCTAATTCTTTGTTTTGTGAAGCATGTGAACTTGCTAAACACACTAAAATTTCTTATCATTTATTAAATAATAAGAGTTATACTCCTTTTATGACCATTCACTCCAATGTTTGGGGTTCCACTCAAACTCCCTCTCTTTCTGGCCATAGATGGTTTATGACCTTTATTGATTGTTGCACCCGATTGACGTGGGTTTATCTAATGAAACTAAGAATGAAGTTTTTTCATGCTTCCAATCTTTTCACAAAATGATTTGTACTCAACATTATGCTAGAGTTAAGATCTTACGTTCAGATAATGGAATGGAGTATATGGATGGCAAATTTTGTGGTTATCTAGATTTTAATGGTATAGTACATCAAACTAATTGTGCTTATACTAGAGAACAGAACGGAGTTGCAGAAAGAAAGAACAGACACATTCTGGAGGTTGCTCGATCACTCATGTTCACAATGAACCTCTAAAGGGATATTGGGGTGATGCAGTTCTTTCAGCTGCCTATCTTATCAACAGAATGCCACTTTGAATTTTAGATTTTGAAAGCCCTGCTGAAATATTATTGGGTTTGTTTGCTTTGTTCATGCTCAGAATGTTGGTAAGTTGGAGGCAAGAGCTTTGAAATGTGTGTTTGTTGGATATTCTCCCACACAAAAAGGATATAAGTGTTATCACCCCCTGTCTAAGAAATACATTGTAAATATGGATGTCACTTTTCTGGAGTATGAGTCCTATTTCATCACATCCCCCACTCCTCTTCAAGGGGAGAATGAGATTGAAGACGAAGTGTTGGTTGACTCTAGAGATAATGTGATCCAAGGAGGAAGAACAACTCAAAGGAAGACAACTAGTTTGGTTCAAGAGGATCGAAGTCGGCGCCTAGATAGACCAGACTTAAAGACATACTCAAGGTGAGATATGGCAGAAAAAGCCATCATGTAGTCTATGCCAATGCCATCCTCTTCCCTCGAAAACACTGGTGAGCTAGAATATGATTTATCTGATGATTTAGATAAGTTGATTGCTCTTCGAAAAGGTGTTAGAAGTTGCACCAAGCACCCAATTTCAAACTTTGTTACATATGACTCTGTGTCTATTCCATAGGATTGGAGAGAAGCTATGAAAATTGTCCAATGGAAAGAAGCTATAATTGAATAAATGAAGGCCCTGGCAAAAAATGAGACTTGGGAACTTGTCACTACTCCAGAAGGAACACGAACGGTTGGCTGCAAATGGGTATTCACAGTGAAGCATAAGCCAGATGGATCCATTGAGAAGTACAAGGCGAGATTGGTAGCTAAAGGCTTTACTCAAACATATGGAGTGGACTATCAAGAAACCTTTGCTCCTGTTGCTAAGATGAATGCAATCAAAGTTTTACTCTCATGTGCAGCTAACTTGGATTGGGACTTACAGCAATTCGATGTTAAAAATGCATTTCTTCATGGGGATCTGGAGGAGGAGCTGTATATGGAGATTCCTCCAGGGTTTGAAGATGAGAAGACACAAGGGAAGGTTTGTAGGTTAAAAAAGGCCTTGTATGGGCTGAAACAATCACCACGAGCATGGTTTGAGAAGTTCAATCGGGCTATGATCTCCTTTGGTTATCAACAAGTAATGCGGATCATACCCTATTTATCAAGCACTCCAAAGGTAAGATCATGCTTCTTATTCTCTATGTTGATGACATTATTGTAACTGGAAGTGATACAGAAGCGATGGCTAGGTTGAAGAAACTACTTGCTCAAGAATTTGAAATTAAGGACCTAGGAAAATTGCAATATTTCTTGGGAGTTGAATCGCTAGATCAAGAAGTGGAATCTTTATCTCCCAGTGAAAATATGTCCTAGATTTATTAGAAGAAACCGGTATGATGGGTTATAAACTAGCTGAATCTCCTATCGAGAGCAATCACAAACTACAAGCAGGAATGGGTACATTAGTGGACATGAGAAGATATCAGAGGTTAGTTAGGAGACTCATCTATCTTTCTCACACTAGGCCAGACATAGAATTTGCAGTTAGTCTGGTAAGTCAGTACATGCATGATCCACGAGAACCACACTTACAAGTTGTATTTCGCATTTTGCGCTATCTAAAGTCTGCTCCAGGAAAAGGCCTTATGTTCACTAACAATGGTCATCTTAAGATAAAAGCATTTACAGATGTTGATTGAGTTGGATCTCCAGATGATAAGAGGTCAACCATTGGTTATTGTACGCTCATAGGAGGAAATCTAGTCACTTGAAAAAGCAAAAAATAGAACGTAGTTGCTAGAGCCAGTGCAGAAGCCGAATATAAAGCTATGGCTTAAGGTGTGTGCAAACTATTGTGGGTAAAGAAGCGGATGAATGAATTACAACTGACGAATGAAGGAATTTCATCTCTCTGCTGTGATGACAAAGCTGCCATTAGTATAGCTCACAATCCTGTTCAGCATGATAGAACAAAACACACAGAAATTGACCGACACTTCGAGAAGGAGAAACTTGTGAATGGCTCTCTGCAAGTATTCCATGTGGGGTCAAATGAACAACTGGCAGATGTCTCCACCAAAGGACTCTACAACAAACAGTTTCATAACCCTATTTGCAAGTTGGGCATGTGCGATATCTATGCACCAACTTGAGGCGGAGTGTTGACCAGAGATTATTAGCATTAATATTGTTATAATTACACCTATAATCTCTCCTATAATTATGAGATTTCATAGAGTTAATAGCTAGATTACTTCCTAAATAGTCCTAGGAATTTTGTATATAAACCCTTGTTCCCATGTACACAAACACAAGCAATACAGATTATCTTCAACATTCAACACATTCAACAGGGACTATTTGTATGACATATGTCCCTACAAAAGAGCAAACTGCAGATATACTCACTAAGGGACTATCAAGGCAGAACTTTGACGAACTTGTTTGCAAGTTGGACTTGATCAATATCTATGATCCAACTTGAGGGGGAGTGTTGGAGATGTCAATTAGAGAACATCCCAACAGAATATTACTTCTCTCTTTAATATCTGATCTATAGGAGGATTATTGGGGATCTCATATCAAATCAAGATGTCTCCTATATTAGTTTAGTTCCTAAAATAGCTAGTGTGGTTCCCTATATATATGTATGATGTAAACAGAATATATAAGAAAGAATACAAAGAAGAAAGGCAAAAGTTTTAGCTACTGTGGACATAGGTCTCAAAAGTCTAAACCACATAAATTCAAGTGTTTTGTTTTTTCTCTCAAATCTTCATTAGGTTATGCTAAAAAAACTAAAACATTGAATAAAAATCAATTTATAGTTTTCATTAGAGATGGCAACGGACAAGTTGGACTTAGGTCATCTATAGCTCGAGCTAGATTCAATTGTTTTTTTCAAGCTCAAGCCAACTTGAGTCTAACTAGGCTTCAGGTTATTTATAATCCTAACCCAAGCTAGATCGGGCTTTCAATTGGGTCAAATAACCTGAAACTCGATCTTAAAACTTGAAGCAATCACAAAACAGTGTACCAACTGGAAAAAGCAAAAGGAAAGACAAGAAGTACCTGATTGATCACAAAACAAAGTTAGACCTTTGAGCAGCCAAAAAAATCCCAGGGGAATCAATCATATGAGTCGCTTCCAAACAACAAGGTTCCAAACCACAACCAGAGGTTCAAAAAATACCAAATGAGTGTAAGAACTAGTTCCAAAAACACTAAATGAGTGTAGGCGGTGGTAGGCAACAATGATCAAGAAGGAGAGACGCACAAAGGTGGAGAAGTTGATGGGAGACTGAAGATACGATAAATAGAGATAAAGGAGAGGACTCTAACCCTAGTCGTTTTCATTTACCAATAGACAAAACGTCACTTTGTTAATGTAATAAAATGAGTTCGTTTTGTGTATTACAAGAGGTTTGAGTTTTAAGTCAAGTTGATCCGTGAAGCCCGAACTCAAGCCTGGCTCGAACCAAGAATTCTTTTTTAAAGCTCGAGTCGAGCTTTGGCCAAAGTCCAATCAACTCTAGTCAAGTCCATTGACTTTGGGCCTTATAGAACCGGGTTTGGCCAAGCTCAAGTTTTTTTGTCATCCCTAATTAAGTTACAAAAACAAGAAAAAATAGAAACCAAAAATTAAAACAAATGTTTTTTATTGAATTTAAAAATAAAATTACAAAACCAAAAACAATTATACAACATTTTATGGCAATGACCTATCCTCACCCACAACTCCATGTTCGACCAATAATATCACAAGATGCTTAAATAACTACAATAAGTTATATAATGGAGAACAATTCCAAATATATTTTTGAAAGTTTTAAGAAAATGAAACAAGGAAAATTATATAACTTTTGATAGACGTCTTTGAAATTGAGACATGTATCATGTAAGCCATAGAAAAATCATATTTCTTCAATTGAGAATTCCTACCACATTAAGCAGATCCAAAAGAAACCAAAACTCTACTATATTCCACTTCTCATCATTATCAGAGTAAGTTCAACAATAAGCTTTAGCTAAATGGAAGTGCAAATGCATTATACTCTTGTCAGGAACTACTTATCCATATTATCAATAAGACAGGTCTATGTCACTTAGCATGATTCATCAAAGCCATATTACCAGGTTTCTCTTAATTACCTGACCAATCCTATGAGCTCGATCTTCAGCCTGAATTAAGTCACCTGGAGTCCAAGATAACTCAGCAAAAATAACAGTGCTCGCAGCTGTTAAAGTTAACCCAACACCACCAGCTTTGATAGACAGCTATATAAACACATTTCAAGATAAAATGAATCAAATTCATTTTAAACGAGAATTTGTTGCATCCAAAATCAAATATAAACTGAATTGGCATACTACTGCTGCCTTCGTAGCATCCTTTTCCTGGAAATCAATAACCAAAGCTTGTCTTGATGCTGGGGGCGTACTTCCATCAATTCGAATACAATCAACTTTTTTTTTCTAGAATTTCAGTAGATAGTGTAAGCATAAGCAATTTTAAACACATTAACAGCAACTTAAGATTTCTTACACGAAGAAACTCATGTATTGAATCAATCATGGTTTGATGGTGAGCAAATACCAAAAACTTGCACCCTGCCTGCTAGGAACAATGCAACAGTAAGGCTTTAACCATTGGGAAAGGACAATCATCAAACTTGTCTAAAAAATGGCATAAAATCATGAAAAATTGGAAAGAAAATCAAACATCATTAGCAACTTCCTACAAGGCGTAAGAGCAAAGATTTGAATGGTGGACAGATAATAATCCACAAGGACATGTGCCATCTGCCAGGGATCTTAAGCTATCACTTTCACTACGTTACAAGATAAAGGAGTTTTCTTCATCTTAAAGTTTCTCCCTTATATTTCTTTCTTGTACTTTAAGTATTATTTTTAAAATATCCATCTAATTAAGAAGAAAGAAGAGACTTTGCTGAAAATAGAAGTACTTGACTATAACAAAAATAAACTCCTCCACAGTTAGTGCCCATTTTTCAATTAAATTCTGAAACATAATTATTCTTCAATTTATTATTATTTCATTTGCTCTAATGTACATATATTTGTGTAAAAGATTTTTATAAAAGAATAGGGAATGAGAAGCAATCACACAAGTTGAACCATATGCATTGACCAATTAGTAAACAGGAAAATCAACAATTACCTCAATTACAGTTCCCAAATAATCTAGAACTGCTGGGATCTTAGCTTCTGCAGAATCAGTATAAATCTGGATTACAGGATAGATTTGTTAAATGAATTGCATGTTAGAATGTTAGGCAACAGAATGTTGACAGCAGAGTTGCTTAGAAATTGGTACAAAAGTGAAAGGAACATCTAAAGGAAAAAGAATGGTGTTCATAAGCAGCAAATTCACCATGATTTAACTTGTCCATCAATAGTGCATAAAGAGAAACAATGAATTGTCATCAAAATTAAGAAAATAAAGCTGGCTTAGCTGTTAATAACTTGGCAAGCTATTAAGATACCTTATTGATAAGATTCTTCTCAGTGAATTTCAACAATTCAACCTCCTCTTTTGATTTGCATTCCTTGATTTTGCCTTTAATCATCTCCAACTACAAAGATATACGATGAAACAACAACATAATTAGATGTTATCCCTCATTTTATGCTTCTAGAAACAAAAGCAGGCTCAAGGCGATTAATGGATTCTACAAGCAAGTTAAATTTTAAGATCAATTGCCACTAGTAAAGTTACCTCTCGGAATAAAGCATTAACTTTTTTCATATCCTTCTCAGCCAATTCTAGGAAGACCTGAGAATCAATTTAAAGGATGTCTATTTATTAAACAAAGATTTCCATTCAACTCTTGAACATACATAAGTGCACACATAAAAATCATGGTTAGAGAGAAAATTAGAAAGCAATATAATTTGCTTTCATTTGAAAAATTTATGATGTTTTCTATTCTACATATTCCCATCAAATATAAGAAATTAATAGCTTTTAGGAATGTGAAAGTGTAGCAAAATCATGTATATTAACTGATTGTATTTGATTAAATTTTATATTATATTAAAATATCTCATAAATTATAAGATTAGAAAAAACAATTCCTATTCAAATTTTGACATAGTATTAGAGCCAAATTAGGCTTCTTGAATCAAGCTGTGTATATTGATTGAATGATTTCAATTCAATTTTCTATTATATTAAAATACGTGGTCAAGATACATATTATCTCATAATATTATAATCTGATTGTAATCAGATTCTATAGATTAGATAGCAATATCTTAGAAATAAACATTATCCTAGGATTATCTTCTATATCTGTATAGATTATCTAGCCTATTCTGTACTCCTATTCATGTATATATGTACTACATTCTCTTAGGAATATAATATAGAGCAAATCAGCTCTTATTCACATAGTATCAGAGCCACATGAAAGAGATAGTGAAACCGAGGAGTCAACCCCGGCAAGTCAAGAAATGACTTCCAATCTTGAGGGATCCTCCACGACAAACCCAAACCAAACTGGAGGTCAGTCATTGATGACCTCTGGTCTTGAAGGAGTTTCAGTTGTCATCGTCTCTGAAAAACTGAATGGAACGAACTATCGAGAGTGGGCTCAAGCTATGAAACTCGCCATTGGAATAGAGAATAGCTATTCATTAGCTAGAGTGAGAGTGACAAAATTATGTATATTGATTGATTAATTGTATTTGATTAAATTTTCTATTACATTATAATATCCCATAATTATTAGATTAAAGTGCATCTCATAAATTATAGAATTAGATATTATATTAGAGTGTCTCAAAAATTATGAAATTATAGTCATTAATTTCATTTATAGATATTGAAATTTCATATATAAGAAAAGCTTGTTGTAAACAATTAAAAATATAATTCATATTCAAATTTTGAGAGAAAGTAAAAGTAAAAGAGAAAGAATGGAAAAGGATATAAGTAAGGTTTAACATCGTTTGGCTACAGGGGCCACATCCATAAACATAGAGACCACCGAGGACAACTATATATCATTCTTTCCTATAAATAAGGACCATGACTATATATCACACAAAACATATATATATATTCAGTAATAACATCTCCACACAAACAGAAAACGACTGAGGGCTACATCTTCATTAGACTATTTTTTGTGTTACATAATCATGGTCCTTATTTGTAGGAAAGAATGATATACAGACTGGTAATAATATCTCTTGAATTATAGAAACTTATCAACAGATTGTACAATTAATCCTAAATATGTAAATCAAGAGATGATTACAGGAGTCGTTGCAATATCTAACATGGAAAAACATGGAAAACATATAATAGTGACAATTAAAATTAAGATAGGCATAACAAAAGAAATAGAACAACCTGCTGCCTACGTTTCACAGGAAGCTCAGAGAGAACATCCTTTTTAAGCCTACGAATCATCACTGTTGCCTTCATCAAGTTGTGCAATTCTTCATGGTTACTTGCACCTTGATAAACTCCAAACACCCCCTAGAAGAACAACTTTAGAGACAAAAGCTAGTTGAAATGTATAATGACAAAAAAAGATTTCAAATCAATTGAAATAAACTTACCCCCCTGCAATAACGGTTACCATATTCATGAATATTCTTGTATACATCAGGATACAAGGCTTCCAACTGTGATGAAATGAAGATATTACTATATCATTCATTGCAACAGCTTTTTACATGTAAAAATGATAATCAGTAGCATCCAAAAAATACCTGCTTGAAAAGCTCTATTGGTCTAGATAAAGCAGGAGTTCCACTGAGTAATATTGCATATTGAGCCTTCTGAATTTGGAAATGATTGTCAATTCACCAAATAGAAAAAAAATGCATGCATATATGAAGGCAAACTTGGAATATATGATAAGGGATGTCATCCACAAAAATGTCGAGAAAGAAAACACTTCAAGAGTTAAATCATTTCATGAATGTGCTAAAACTTCAATACAATATTTAGTTTCGTTTACCAGCATAATAATGTTGTGGTAGATAATCAGAAACTTATTCTACAATATTATTTGATTATTACTAAAACATAGGCAGTTAAGGTTCACTTTCTAAAGTTTTTCTTCTGTATTCGTACACACATAACACTAATCGTAGTACATAAGTGTGCATACATACAAGACAAAGCTAACTAACCATATATGAAAGATTGTCTACACATAAACCATTAGTGGATAGTGTACATTAAGAATCAAAGATAATCAGTTGCGTTTGTAAATGAAGGATAAAACGAATATTTAGCGAGTAAGATATGTAATGATAAACTAACACGTGCAAAGATGCAGTCATATACCAAAAGACAACCTTTATAACAGGAAGAGAGGCAGTTGTCCTCTTTGCTTGAGAGTTTTTAAGAAAATGTGACTCATCTGCAATCACAACCTAAGTAGAAGCACATCATTTCATGGAAAAGGCAATCATAAGTAAAAAGAAGGAAAACCAATAAACAAAATAAGCCAACAAATTTAACCAAAAAAAGGAAATTTGACAAGCTAAACTACAAACAGTTCAATAAATATTAGTTTTCCCAAATCCTCATATTCATATGTCTCATCAAAAGAACCAAATTAATGGTGTTACTTAGTTAGATGATGTCATAAGAGTACTATCAGGTCATTTATTGTTAACCTATCTAGAAAACACTTGCAATACAATCAAAATCAAAATATGATAGCTTCAATCTTGCAAGGGTCAACACTTCTTTTTCAAAGAGAAACATGGAAAAGGAAACTTGCAGACTTTCTAACAGTAATCATCTTAGTTTCCCCACTTTAGCAAGAATAAATACCGCCAAAATCATGATTAAGCAGAGATGACGTAATTTTCCATCTTTATACAAGTGGTCAATTTTAACCCAAGATTTTAAATGTTATCCAATACAATGTCTACTATGTACTATCAATGACAAAAGCCACCTCTAGGTGAATGGTTACAACAACAGCCCTTGTATAACATATAAGTCAGAGCTTTGGAACAACCTATTATACCTTGATTTTTTTCTCCACCAAAGTTCATGTATGTATCCTTATGGAAATATATTACCCTTAAAAGAGAAAGGAAACAGCAAGAAAGTTCCATGCTGAAATCATGAATATCAATTCCTTCCGTTCTATTACCAATGTAGCATTTTTTATACAAGCTACAGCTTGATGCTTGGACTTTGTATTGTCCACCCAATGAATAGTATACCAAAAACTTTTCATAATCCTATTGGTCACCATACTCTTACACACTCATTTTCGAACAGTAACACTTATAAACCAAAATACTTGCAAGAATATGCTAACATTAAACCAAATCTCACCAAGTGCAAGCAGAAAGCACCAATACAAACATATAAAACTCTATTAATCATCATGTTTACCTTGAATTTTGTAGCTATTAGTATATCTTGCAACTTTGGAACAACATCATAAGAGATGATATTAAATAGGCCATCTAGATGGCCATTGCATTTGGAATTTGAAGATACTATATTAAAACCGCCCCTGTTTGATCCACTCCACTGTGATAAAACTACCTAACAAAACAACTTCTTAGGCAACAAATGAATATTTCAAAAAAAACAAAATGCATTATAATAACAATAATAAGTTGAGCTTGGTACAAGGAAAAATAATAACACTAGAAAGCATGAGATTAAAGAGAAAACTAAACTTACCAATATATCTGATGAAGGAATATTTAACCATTGGTGAATCATCTATAAAAACAAAAAGAAGCATATAGTCAATTTGAAAAAAAAATAACTTGCTCCTTGACAATTGACATAGTTAAACAAACACTTACAGAGGCCCAATGCAAACGCAAGGAAGATGGCGTAAGTATAAGAACAGGCCAAGAGTCCCGGATGCATGAAGTCACAGCAATAGCCTAAAGAATAAATCAAAACATATATATTATAATTGGAATATGTCATGACCAAAAAATCAAACTAAGAGGCATTTGAACAAAAGTTTAACCTAGTTGCTGAAGACTAGTCAAACATTTTTATAATTAATTTCCGTCAAATGAACTTTCAAAATCAAACTTAATATTGTTTTGAATAACTACAATGTGAACATTAATAGTCTCCTAAGCATAACCTTCTATGGAGCTTAGTAGGTGCTAACCATAAAGAAATAGCTACAAGATAGACATGAAATAAAATCAAACACATCACTTATTAATTTCATGGGGAATATAAAATGAAAAATATTATATAGATTGTATATAGGCAAAAGAGTCCTAGCTAATTACGTTTATCCTACGCAAAGTCATAAAAACAAACAAGTAGTGATTTGACAACTAAAAGTGGAATCTATATAATATCATAAAAGTCGTCATATAAAACCATGTCCCCAAGAATTACCATGTAAATGAGTAAATATTTAGCAGTTTCTACTTGATTTTAAACAGTAAAAATGTAAACATGCCTGTAAAGTCTTTCCCAATCCCATTTCATCTGCTATGAGGACACGCCCTCCATGTTGTAATGCAAACCTAAACAAAGATGGTTAAATTTACTTGTGCAGTTCTACCACTATATATCTTAGGGAAGAGTGTAACATACTAAAATTTTATCATAAATGATGTATACCTAACACCATCTCGTTGAAAAGGCAGAAGCTTTGATTCAATACAATCAGGCATCCTACTGTACCAATCTTGTGAAGGAAATCAATTCACAAGCAGTAAAAGAAAATGTAAAATAGTTTAGAAAAGCATGTACAACCAAGCCAAAATGCAGACTATGAAACCATCGATAATGAAGCCCTAAAAGTTATATCGTGACTTTCAAATTCATTTATATTCAAAAGTTTCAAAGATTTTTTTTCATGAATCCTTGAAAAACTATCCAATGTCATATCATGAATCATGCCCTATCCTTGATTAAAAATTTCAGTATTTACCTCTAAGATCTTGAATAGAAGAAGTAGCAACAATTGCACGTTGCACCAACGGATCTAAGTTTTCTACCTAGAAAGATTATAATGGGTAAAGATGACCATTAGCAACAAGAATCATCAAGAAACTGAAAAACTAACCTTTGAAGTATACATGTAGACAACATATGGAAAAAAACAAATTCATATTCCAATATGTGTGTGTGTATATATATATATATATATCACTACATCCAATCCCCAAATGTAGTAATGAAGAGTGGAATCACCTCAATATTGACGCCAGAAATATCATGGAGAATTTTTGTTGCCGATGACAAACAATAAATTGGAAAAATCCATAGTCTGCAAGTTTAACAGCAATAGATGAAGCCAAGGTTTCAATCTATATCAATGCTGGAATTTCCGACATGAGCAAACTAGATTATAGATCTATGAATAATTCATTTTCACTCAAGTGCATTAAATCAAGAACATGAAGTTAAGTGGTTGCATATGTATTAGGAGACTGAGCAGGAGAGAGACCCACTCCTCATAAATAGTAGTAGTAAGGATAGGTTTAACATTAAAGATCGAAAAAACTACTATTTCTCCTAAGACAGTCATGGTCAATTTCTCATTTTTCACTTCAATCAAAGTATTGGTGGTAGCTATAAAAGGTCTTCCAAGGAGTATGGTGTGCTCCTTCTCTTGTTTCTTTATTTCCCCCCATATCTAAAACCACAAAGTCAATGGATACAATCAATCCTCCAACCTTCACCAATACATCTTCCATTATTCCTTTTGGATAACGAATTTACCTATCAGCTAATTGCAAGTACATGTTCGTAGGTCTTAATTGTCCTAGATCTAATTTCACATAAATAGAATAAGGCATTAGGTTTGTATTTGCTCCTAAGTCAAGCATACCCTTAACGTCCTCACCATTACCCATTGATACCTTTATAATGAAACTCCCTGGATCTTTCAATTTAGGGGTAACTGCTGCTGAACTTCCTTTGTTTGGTGCTGAGTTCCTTGAAGAACTTCACATAAGCTAGAATGTTCATGATCAATATTAACTTTAGAAAGCATGCTATAGAGATCAAAAAATTGCTCATCTTTTTTTGAGTCTTTAAGGCAACTTGGATATGGAATTGGAAGTCTATAAGGATCAGTTGCCCTATGTAGTCTTGGCCCTGCATCACCCTTGGTTGCATGCTGGAGTTTTTCACCTCCTTGAATGTGACTTGAAGAGCATTCCCATTGCTCTCCTCGTTTTGCCCATCTTTTCCTTTAACGAGGTTCTCCTCTTCTTGATTACCTACATCAAACATGTTAAAAGGAATCTGAACATGATTATTAATCACCTTACCACTTCTTAGAATCGTGACAGCCTTGGCTTGTTCGGTTTGACTGGGTAGCTTTCCTTTTTGATTGCCTTGCAATTGAGTAGCGAGTTGCCCTACTTGAGTCTCAACCCTCTTTACAAAAGTTTCCAATGAATCAAATCTCTTGTTGTTCATCTCTTGATTTTAAGTAGTTGTTTGAATGAATGCATTCAAGCTTTTCTTCAAAGAAGGCTTTCTTGGTATGTTCTGACTTAAAGATTGCACTTAGAACTGATTCTTCCTTTGAAAATTCTGATATGGTAGTTGGGGCTGCATTAGTGGGTTGTTAGACTTCTAAGAAAAATTAGGGTGGTTTCTCCAACCAGGCTTATAGGTGTTTGAATATGGGTCATTCCGCACCCTCGGTTGAAAACCATTAAGTGAATTTGCTCGTTCTTCCTCACCTGCTAAAGATTCAAAAGAATACGAGCAAACATTAGCCCCATAACCAAAAGTTCCATATATACCACTGTTGGATGCATTTTTATCATTACAATTAATGGCATTTTCCCTTAATTTCTAGATTAATTATTAAGTCTTATACATATTTTTCCTATTAAATTATTTAGTTTATCTTAATCTGCATTTTTAATGGGTCTTGTTTAATTTGTAAAAAATACTCTTGTTTTTAATTGAAAAAGACCGTAACAACAATTAATTTGAGGGAATGTCCAAAACTTTGTCACAGAGGGAAGAGAGGAGCAATTAAAGGAGCATATCACGCAAGTCAAGCAAATTAAAAAGACCAAGCACAGTGGACATTCATGCAAGTGGAGGGCAAGCACAACTGGAGAGCAAAATTAATTAAGGCACAAGAGATTAAATTGGAAAAGCAAAGCAGGTGTTGAAGTGAATCAGCTACGGACAGCATAGGACACAATGGCCTTGAGAAAAATCATAGACGTGCTAGCATGCATGAGGGAAGCAATTTGAAAAATAACGTTGAAAACCTTGGCAAAGACTGGAGAAGATCTGCGTGAGCAACAAATTGGAATTAAAAAAATACAATAAGCAGCGTGTTTTGGAGGCGTGACCCAAGGCACGCGGAGAGAGCAAGGTGAAAGGCAGCAACAAATATTCTTAATTGTCCCATCTATTAAACAGTGCAAATCACGCCAGCGTTTAAATAGGAAGCCACAATCAACTTAGCAAGGGACAAATCAACAAGCAAATTGAAGGAATATACACGCAAGCTACAAAGAAATCAGCAACAACAGAAGGGTGAAGACGTCAACAACAACCAAGAGCAGTGGGCAGCGTTTAGGCGATAACTTGGCGCAAATCAAGGAGCTAGCTAGGGGGCAAGCAAGGTGTGAAATAAAAATGAAGACAGCTGAAAGCATGCAAAATGAAGGCGATAGCACAAAATCACACAAACGGACAACTCCAAGGATCTACAAAAGAAACGAAAATCACTCACCAAATCAACCTCCATACTTGACTCATACAAAAATACACTCTTTATCCACATGTTGATGGCTGGTTGTTTGAAAGAAAACTAAGAGGAGAGCAGGCTACTAGGAGGACAGCAGGCTGGAGGTGGAGGCTTGAATAAACAGGGAAGCTATCAGCAAGAGGACACATGACGCATACAACTGGAGGAGAAAAATAAACACACGCCAGCTCCAAGAAGAAAAATCACGCATGCAGAAAACAGCCTACCACGCCGACAGAAGAAACACAAGAGCATAATGGACAGGAGCAAATAAAATTTGTCAAGAATGGAAGCAGCGTTGGCAAGAGAGAAAGTGAGAAGTTGGGAAGATCACGTAGCTTTTGAGAGCTTGACATTTGAGTTGCTGATAGAGTATTAACGTTACAACAAATAAAAAGAAAACAAGAAGAACCAGCTAGTGGGGCTACACGCAGACATTAGGAGGAGCATTATTGGAGAATGCATGGATTAAATAAAAAAGGGAGATGATTGAAGCAGCTGGTGGGACATATGCAAGTAGGCGTGAACATCACCAACAAAGGAGAGGAGAGAGCAAACGAAAATCAAATGGATTGGGGCTCACATGAACACCAAAGAGGGCTCCACCAAATGACCCACCAAGCACCAAAGAAAGAAAAAAAATCGTGAAGCTACGTTACATCATTTGGGAGCTCCTAACTTTACACAAAATCAACACCAACGTGGGAGCCACCAAGCACTCACTCCAAGCATTCACGTTATACATTGAGAAGAAGTGAGGGAGCTCTGGATTATTATTTTTATTGGCTCTCAACGTAATAAAAAGAGGAGAAGGGGGCTCCATTTTTACAGACACAAGACTCTCATTAACGTGGCTCTAGCACTCTCCATAAGCCTCTCCTCTACGTTATTTTCAATTTCACCAAAGGGGGCTGTCACGTTCAAGCATTGAGGAGGACTCCA
>JANZLC010000212.1:0-12340 GCA_026413385.1 Erythroxylum gracilipes
ATGAAATTATGTTTGCGGAAATTATTTTGCAAGGATATCAAGTTTATGAAAAGCAAGTTTTCAAGAAAATGTGCCATATTAGGCAACAAGATTTCAAGATTTTGAACTATATGTATTATATAGGTTTGTGGTAGTCCCTTAAGAACCGTCACGTGCACGTTGACCCAAGTATAGGCTTCTCTCGCCTACCCGCTAGTGGCATGGAACTCCCTCAAGGACTCCCTCAAGAACTTACGACTACACAAGACCATTATATGGGAATGTGTAGTGCGTCATGAATTTGGACATACCCAAACCAATCTTCTATGCTTATGTACTTATGATTTGTTAACACGTTTGATGCATACACGTTTGATGTATAAAGAATTTGCACGTCGCGACGAGACCCATTTGGTCGTCGCGGTCACAGGTCAAAATTACAGGTATGTCGCGACGAATTATTAATCGCTCGTCGCGACGTAATTCTCGCAGGCTCATCACTACAAACGATAAATTGTTCGCCGCGATGTGTTTTCTCGCCTGTGCTCGTCGTGGCGAGACCACATTCGGGGCGAGATCACAGGCTCATCACTACTTTTGGGCTCCGAAAATGGGGTCCAACATGCAACGTTCCAACGAAGGCATATCTCTCTCACAAGACAAATATATACAAGATATTCTCTCTGAAGTAACTCTACCAGGAATGGAAGAAGCTATTGCTCCATTTCCTCATGGCAGAAAACTCATGCCCTATGATGGTCATCTCTTGAGCAACCCTGATCAATAATGCCGCATAGTAGGGCAGCTACTTTACTTAAACCTAACATAACCCGACGTAGCTTTTACCGTCCATCTGTTGACACAGTTCACCTCCGTACCACGGCAGCCGCATTGGGATATGTTATCCCATCTCCTCCACTACCTCAAGAAAACGATAGTCTACTGCCTGCTGTATCCCATACAACCAACAGTACCCCTCCAAGTTTTCTCCGACTCCGACTAGGCCAGCTGTAATTATACACGAAAAATCCCTCACTTAGTATTGTATTATATTGGGAGCAACTTTGGTATCCTGGAAAATGAAAAAACAACCCATCGTAAGCCGATCTTCAGCCGAGGCTGAGTACAGAAGCATGGGTAGCACCTTATATGAGACTCGTTGGATCACGTATTTACTGCATAACTTACAGCTTCCATTATCCCTACCTATCCCCCTACATTGCAACAATGCAGCAACAATTCACATATCCAAAAACTCGGTGTTTCATGAACGAACAACGCATATCAAAATTGACTGTCACCTTGTCTGTAACGTTGCCACCGAAGGCTTCATCTCCATTTCTTACACTCCATCATCCTCCCAGTTAGCTGATTGTTTCACCAAGCCTTTATCATCCATGGCCCTACCTTCGAACGTCATTAAGTTAGGTCTATATCCACCGATGCCAACTTGAGGGGGGGCTATCGACAGGCCCATCCTACACTACATCCTGCACCAGACAAGCATACACTCCAAACAAACCGCATTCATCTTCACGCTATAAATAATCATGCAGAATATTAGTTAGTTAGATAAGAGAGAGTGTTTTATTCCTTTTTTGTACAACAATGTTTCCTGTATATATATCAACGTTCACTCAAATAAAACGTTGTCTTCATCTTCTTCACAAAGAATTATCAATTCTTTAATGATTTTTAGAACCTTGTGATTGAAAGATGAAAAAGCTTTTGCTCGACTGATGAAACAATACCGAAACACTAGATTGATTACATTAATGGATGCAGGGAAATGCAAGATCATATATTTCCATACTAGAGTTTTTGACAGATTTACTTGTATGAGAACAGAGTCTTAACTACTGATACTTGTTCAATTACAATGATCTGTGGAAAATGAAGAATGATTTCATTTTAATGGTTGCAGAAGATCCCAGGAAAGTTTCTAAAGAAGTACGGGGATGAAATGTCTTCAATAATTACACTCACTGTTCCCAACGGTTTAAACTGGTTAGTGGAACTGTAAAAAGCGATTAGGAAGTGAAAAAAAGGGGTTAATTATTTCACAAACTGTCCACAAACTTCTTTGACACCAATAAAATAAAAACAAGCAAAACTGAAATAATAAAAACACCAAAAATTTGGTAACGTAGTTCGGCACACCTTGCCTACGTCTACGGGGCCCTCACCTAGCTTAATAACTTTCATCGATGTACAATAGATTTACCCAAGGCTTTACTGAGCCGACACTACTCAACCCTTGACACTGTCTCTTAACCTCACTTCTTGTGAAAGAATTTCACACCCAATATCACAACCGACTTGTGTTAACCTCGTAAAAGAATTTTTCTAAGCAACTTTTACTCAAAACAATAATAAATAAAAATAGCTTAAGTATTTAATCAACTAAAAATTAAATCACAAAATACTTGAAACAAATGAAGACTTTCCTATGGATTTATCTTCTCAAAATAACCCATCTGAAAACTTTCTTCATAGTTGATTCTTTCTTCACAAAAAATCAGTCACGGTGTTCCTTCGAATAACAATCAGACCATACATCACGAAAGAAGATGTTTGCCTCACTGACAGAACAATAATCACCTATATTCCTTGACATACGCAGCAGTAGTGTTTTTCTTTAAAGACCCGCAAAAACGTATTCCCCATAAACTCACGCACAGACTGGTTGCAGTCCACTCATCAACATCTTTCAGCTCATAAAAACAGACAATATAGTGCAACCAACCAACTTATTTTTCAAGACACACGTGATCTGCACTTGTTGAAAATTAATTAATGCAGGCTACCACATGAAACACAATCTTCAACTCATGGAAGACCCTGATTGGGCACACCCTATTTTTTCTTCCCAATTGTGATCCACAACACAATCACCAGTACACGCACTCTTCAGTTACAACACATCTTCAGCTAAGATTCCACTTCAACTGGGATTATTCACATGTGTGTTTCTAATGGACTTCTATCTTTGATCTAGTATATGAACAACACCAATTTTTAAGGTCCACATGGAGCTACCTCAACCTTATACCAACAACACAAGACATGATATACAACAACATAAAATCAAATATGCAACCAATAACTCTTTTCTTTTCTCACACGTGATTTCCACGCCCAGCAGTAGTGCACACACCCACGTTGTTTTTCCAGCTCACTTCCTTTTTAATAGACTTCAATTAAAACCAAATCAATAGATGCATCGTTTGGAAAGACATCAAATAAAACACAATCTTCACATCTACTACATATCCATTAAAACATAATATCCACCCATCTTTATCAATCCAATGAATAATGTAATTTTCTTTTATCTCTAAGTTAAAATGCCAAAACTAAATAAGATATATATAAAATATATCCTAATAATCTCCCCCTTTTTGGCATTTTTGTCACAACTCTAGAACTCCACATAAATAATCATAATTGGACATATAAAGATGAAATTCACAATGCTCCCCCTTAATCAAACATCAAGTTCCAAAGAATATCACAATTATCCAATCATCCAAATTTCTCCCCCTTGGGAGAAAAAGATGTCAAAAAGTAAGATTAATAGTCATAGAGATACCTTAAAATCTCCCCCTAAATGGAACATTGACCATAAACAATCTGATATCTTCTCCTTGGGACAAAAAACATAATTATAATAATCACCAACATATGCAGCAGAAGAATCGCAAGCACACAAAGAAGAAAAATTACCACCATTCAAAACACTGAGAGATATGCTCGAAAGATAGAGCGATACCCAAGAGGGATCCATACAGATGAGAGAGCTGAGGAGTCTTCGATGGAGCCAAATAGAAATCATAATGTGAACTACGAAAAACATAGGATGACAATAGCAACATAAAACTAAAGAAAAAAATCTTTCCTTCCTTTTTTGTTTGTTTTGGTAATCAATAAAAAAATACTTCATAAATGTAAAGCACATTGTCCCTGTGCCCTTCGAAGAAATTCAAAGCTGGTCTTTTTCTTTGGCTCAAATGAAGATATGTAACACAAGTAGCCTGCAAGTTTACGATAATCAACTCTTTTTCTTTCTCCTGTTTTTCTTCTTTCGCTTACATCTCTAATAACATTTTCTGCTGGATGATTTCTTCGAATTCGAGCTGAAGAACCTCGGTTCAAATCAGCTTCCAATGTTTTGATTGGTTCATCATCCGAAGTAACTGAAAGTTCTTCAGTTCGTGCAATTACTTCTTCAGCAGTAACTAACTGCAAATCAGTTTCTGCAGTTACTAACTCAGCAGTAATTAACTGCAAATCTGGGCAATTTCTTATTTTTCCTTCATTACGTTTTTGTGCGTATACTTGACCATTTCTAATCCAATCTTGCTTCGATACCATGGGATGCTGCTGGAAATTTAATAGATTTTCAGTTTTGACCCCTTTGAAACATCATTTGTAGTAACTGATAATATCTTGGCCTTACATGTCCAATGACTACGAAAAAGTGACATGTGGGTATAAATCTTCGATTCCTTCTCGATGTTTCTTCTTCTCGGACAGATTTGGATATGTCATCTTTCTTCTCATTCACTTTAGAGCACTCACCCTTATAGCCAATGCCTTGAAGATCCCCTTTAACCTTACCAATTTCTAATAACTTTTCTAGCTTTTCGGTACCTTTATTTAACATTCTCAATCCCTTTTCAGTACTTACTAATTTTATTCTAACTTCACCAAGCTCATTTGATGTCAACATCAAATTCTTTTCTAACTCTTGGATGATGTTCTTCATGGTGAGATTATTTTCCTTCAATATTTCATTCTTTCTACATATATTCACCAATTTTCGTACATTAATTCGTAAGCCTCGTAAATATTTTCCATTTTATCACTTGACCCACTTTCATCACTATCATAATTTGAGATCGAGCTTTGAGCTGAATCATTTGTATTTTTCCCAAAATTTCCAGATTTACTCACTTTTTTTGTCTTCATTTACTTCCTTCTCGGTTACTGTTAAACAAGTAACTGTACTTTTGCTGTATGCAGTAACTAAAGCATCATTCTTCACAACTTCTTCTTCACTTCCGGATTCATTATCACTCCAATTGCTCATATAAGGTTTTTCTTTTCTCTTCTTCATAGTATTAGCACACTCTGCTTGAACATGTCCGAATCCTTGACACTCATGGCATTGAATTATCTTTACCTTTCTTTCTCCCTTTTGAGTTTTGGCTTGTTTGAAGTTGTTGTTCGATTAGCTCCCGCCTTTTTTGCCTAAACTCGGGTATGTCCTTTTTCACTCTCTTCAGCCAATTACTAAACTCTCTTGTTAATAGCTCTACATCCTCATTCTCGTCGGATTCATCTTCTATATCATTCGCAATTTTTCCAGTTTCCACCTGTAGTGCCAATCCTTTGCTTCTTTCTTGCTTACCTCTCAAAAGATTCGTTTCGAAGTTTGTGAGGATTCTATTAACTTTTTCCAATGACATATCTTGAGCTTCCTCTATTGCTGCAATTTTTGGAATAAATCTTGGAGGCAGTGATCTCAATGTTTTTCTTGACCAATTTCACGTTGGAGTATTTTTTTCTCCAGTTGATGAGCTTGATTGGCTATATCTCTCAATCTTTCATGAAAATCTCTAATAGTCTCATTCTCATCCATCTTCAGCTCTTCAAACTGCACAACTAACATCTGTAGTTTTGACGATATCACAGATTTAGACCCTTTATGAATAGTCTGCAATATATCCCACGCTTCTTTAGCTGATTCCCAAGCTGAAATCATTGAGAAGCGTCCCTTATCAACATCACTGAATATCACATGCATTGCTTGTGAATTTCTGAGTGCACTTTCTTCTTTGACTCTTGTCCATTCATATGGATCTTTCTAAACTGCTTCTCCTTTATCATCAATGATCATTGGATGCATCCACCCATGTATTACCGAATGCCAAGCTTTGTTATCCTGAGCTTGGATGAAGACTCTCATTTGTGATTTCCATGTAGGATAGTTAAAGCCGTCCAACAGTGGTGGCCTGATAATCGATGCTCCTTCTCTTATGACCATGTTTGCGAAACTAGGATCTACACCAACTTGCTACCAAGTTCTGAATCGGTGACCCTCTCTGATATCAATTGAAAAATCGAAAGGGTTAATTATTTCGCAAACTGTCCGCAAATTTCTTTGGCACCAATAAAATATAAAATAAGCTAAACCTAAATAATAAAAACACCAAAAATTTGGTAACGCAGTTTGGCACACCTTGCCTATGTCTGCGGGGCTCTCACCAAGCTTAATCACTTTCACCGAAGTACAATAGTTTTACCCAAGGCTTTACTGAGCCGATACCACTCAACCCTTGACACTATCGCTCAACCTCACTTTCCGTGAAAGAATTTTACACCAAATAGTACGACTGTTTCGTACTAACCTCAACAGAGAATTTTCCTAACAATATTTGATAATAAAGATAAGAAATAAACAACTGAAGTGATTAATCAACTAAGAACAAAATAATAATACACTTGAAAAAAAGAAGACAACTTCTCAAAAGATTAAGCTCCACTGAATTATACAATATATTGGGAACGTGGCGTCTAAGCTAGAGCTCCCTCCAGAGCTTTTAATACATCTTGTATTTCATGTGTCACAGTTGAAAAGGGCATACATAGAGCAAGGAAGAACTTCGTTGTCACTGTCAAGATTTCTTACACCTGTTGAACGTTTGCCGATGGCAGTACTTGGGAGACGAATTACGAAAAGAAATAATCGCGTTGTTACTCAACTGTTAATCCAGTGGTCAGATGGGGAGAACACCAATGCAACATGGAGTATCTCTTTGATCTTCAAAAACGATTTCTAGAGATTAATTTGGTCGACAAGAATGTTAAGGAGAAGGGAATTGTTACAGAGAAGAGTGAAGAAGACAATGCAGATGCGGGAAGCAGCGGAAGTCATGCCGATGTTAATTACTAAACGTATGTGCATCGTTTAAATAAAGACTCCAGGATTGTAATCCTACACTGAATTACTAGACTATCACGTTTATTTAAGCCGATTACTAATGGCTATATCGACATGTAAAACCGAATGCAGTTGTTTCCTTCTTTCTGAATATCTTCTGCGATTCTGTGATATTTCTGTGTCTCTATTGTTCACTTTCTTCTCTAAGCAAACATCACTACGGAAGTTACGTTCCAATTATGTTATCACCAAAATACACTCAACAGTAGATAACATTAGTTTTCACTGTTGGGTTACTATCAAACCATTAACGTCTATGGAAACTCAAAAAAAGGAAAAAAAAAAAAAGTCAATTGCATGCAGAAACAGAGAATGATAAAGGCAGTTTTATTCCTGTGTCATGAAATTAACAGTACACCTTTAAAACACGAACTCATGTCCACCTTAATTTGCAGGTTCGTGAAATGGATTGGGATCCTTCGAAAACTCATTCTGTTTATTTATCATCAGTTACCATTAAAGAACTATACTTCAAAAATCAGAAGACATATAAGGAAGTAAGGAACTAATCCAAAAGACCAACTAGGCCACCAACCAACCAGCACCTCAGCATTCTTGACCGCCTATTACTTTCATATATATGTATTGTTATTAGGTGTATAGCAGTAATTTGGAAACCTATTCAAGAATATTACTTCAGTTAGTCCTCGTTGAAGTATACATAAGAAAGGGTAGGGACTACCGTTGTAAACGGCTAGAGTATAAGATTTTAGCAATTCTCTTACTTTAAAATGCCTTTACAAATTTATTCTTTTAGCAGGGTATAAATATAATCATTAAACGTTATAACAATTAAATCAATCTGGAAGACAAGAAGTTAAAGAAAGCAATGAGTGGGGTTTACGTTGAGAACAAACAGTTGACATAGTCTCTCCTACGTATTGAAATCCCAGGAAAGAACGGTAGCCAACCAAATTAATCAAACAGAGATAGTAAAATTGTTGGATCATATGATTTAATAACTTTGTACAAAAGGGTATGTTGAAGTATCTCATCAAAGTAGGGGGTCTCCTTAAAAATATACACAGAACAGTCGGATGCTGAGTCAGTAACACTCCAACAAGAGGAGAAAATTTAGCAGCTTCACTTCTTCATATCAGAAGAGAATGCCATCCTCTGCCAAGCTGTGATCACATGGAAAATGGAACATTTTATGAACAGGAAAGAAAAGTAGAATTTGAGGCCGAGCTACCAGTTAGTCCTTTGTGACTACAAGGTCACTGGTTCGAATAACGGAAACATCCACTTAATAAAAATGCAAAAAGAAGACTGCATATAATTAATGTCCCTCTCCTAAGTTTTGGTACAAAGATGGAAAATGAAAATTATGTAATAATCACCCAAGGAAGCCAGAACTACCTTCATGTAACTGAAGCATTGAACAAGTGGATTGATATCAAGCCTTCTTCCCCTGAAATTGCTGGTTCTACATACACTTTTGTCGATGTAGTTCCTTGGTGCCTCGAGCAAATACCTATAAGAAAAGTCCAAAACATGAAATCAATGTGGTCTTTTGCAGTGTTAACACCAAGCTAAGATAAGGCCCCTCTACACGAAAAACATCTTGATTATAATTCCAAAACTTATCTGTTGAAACGTGAAGATGATGTAGCATCTTGGGAGTCATTAAGACTAAACAATCACAAGCAAGCTAATTGAATAAACAATAACTATTAGCTAGTAATTGAACAGTCAAGATATAGATAAGGAAATTGCTTAGACAGTCAACTATTATGGCTGGACTGTGAATAGAAGCAGTGTTAGCACAGAAAAGAAAGCTCCAGTTTTAGGTTAACAACACATATGCAGCTTATACTAGAACAGTCAGTCCTCTTTTGGAGCTCTTATTAAAGCATATAGCATAGCAATAATTATGAAGACACATGCAGCTCATACAGAGGTAAAGTTACAATTCAGAGCTCTGTGTCACAGATTGAAGCAGATAGCATAGATTATGAAGACACGCAGCTCATGTTTGAATGAAAAAATCACAATTTAATCCTCTTATTCACAGAATGAAGCATCTAGCATTGCAAAGATTAAGAATGGTAGAACTCACCAACCAAAATTATATCGAAGGAACAATTACAAAAGCCAAAAAGCTGCACAGTACACTTAAGTTCAGAGGGCACTAAAGTATGTAATCACAGACAAGATTAGGAAAAGGGACATGAAACCCTTAACTCATTGCAAAGCAGGTCATCAATTTTTTGAGTGATTCTTTTTCTGTAAGATGCCAAGAACCTGTAACAGTCTGAATAACTGCTGAGAGCAGTAGGTGAAAAAGATTGAACCTATAAATTTTACTTGCTTCCTCTGCTTCTAACATTTATCTTTTTTCCCCCTATCATCAAGCCTATGGTTTTTGATGTGCTTACAAGTGTAAAATTAATATTATTTATTTCGAGCAGTGGTAAAGAAGAAAGATCCATCTCGAGCACTGCTCAATAAATGAGTAAGAGCTATCATCCCAAGATATCATGACATAATAATAGATTCATAGAGCCAACTTTTGAAGTGATGGAAAGATGACCATGCAATTCCAAATTTTAACACAGTAATCATGTCACATAATCATCTACAAGACACAATCCGTATATATATATATATTGGTGCATGGGTTTGCATGCCTGATTCAGTTTTATGATAGAAAGAAAGTGAGTTATATTTCCATCAAGTTTTCATAAATGTCAATGAGTTAAAGTAGAAAAACAAGAAACCAAGAGGAAAGAAAGTTCAAAAATTAAAACAAACAGATATTCAGATAATAAGCAAGGTTACCAAAGCTGCTGTACAAAAAGAAATACAAATTGTTATTTTGCAAGACATGCATATAACGCAAGTTATGCAAGCAATTAACTTGGAAACTGAAGATTATATACTGTATAGGGTATTCATCAGAAATTTAAAAACCTTGACATTATTTAATAATTGAGTGAATGACCATACATTTCCTGAAACTTAATTCTAATAGGAGAAATAGATACAAGGCTGCAAATGAATCTGACCAAACTCCGAAGGCTACTGTACCTTGAAAGATGATAATCAAGCAAAAGAGTATTGTCACAACCATTGCCGATAAACTGCTGTTCCAAGATGATTTTGATGTTCTCATCTTCTTTACCGCTTTAATTTGCTGAATCCAGGCACGTCTTCTCGTTGCAAACTCAGCAATGTCCTGCACCAACTTCTGGTCAGCAGCATCCAATATTGGACCCTTAGGAGGTCTTGGTGGCTTGGGACACATTTTACTGTTTTTCTTCTTTTTCTTTTCTTTTATGTGCTTTCTAAGCCAAAAGTTCAAGTGCTGCTGATCCTCTTCTCCTTCTGTATTCTTGTCTACCAACAAACCCACATTCTTGTCAGCAACCTCACCAAATTTTGATGAATTCAACAATCCATCAAAATGCAATGGCCCATCCCCATCTACAAGTTTATTGGTTTGTCTATTTGATGAAACATGTTTGTTAGTTCTATCCTCTTTGCTTGTTGCCCCACCACTTTCAAGATCAACTTCAAGGTCCCTTTCTCTCAAGATTCGACCATCCATCACTTGAGGTAGATCTACTCTCTATTTTGTTGAAATGCTAGCATCATTCACCCACAAGAAGCAGCGTTCCTCTATTGTAAAACTACAGTATCACAGATTGCCAGTCCACCTCAATCAAAGCCCTTTTACCAAATCAACCCAATGAAACGTATTAGAATAAATTGCACCAAGTAACTTACACACGAAGCTTCCCACAAGAACTACCCAAACCAACATTGAGACAAAGTCATTCAGAAGGTTCGTAGTCGTTCAAAAGTCTGGATACTCCTGCTTCCCATATCATTACTCACATTCGCAAAATTCTTCCAATTTGGAGCAACAGATGTTGGCAAATATTCCAGCAACCAACAAAAAACTGTATCACTAATTGAAAAGCCTCTAAAAACACTCGGACTTCGAGTTCTGTGCCGTTTTCAAAACCGTCGGAAAAATTAAATTTAAACACATAGAAGACGAGAAATAGAAAGGGGAATCATGAAACGACACCATAAGACTAGAGCTTCTGCTACAAGACAGCTCTTAAATCTTTTAGAACCCAAAGCATCAACTCCATGAAGGAAATTTGGTTTATGTCAAATTGCCAATCAAATACGTCTAGATATTCTGTTCCTTTTTTCAGTAGACTAAAACTAGCATCAAATTCCCTTTTCATAAATCAAAAGAAAAACACATAATTGCCAAAACAAAATGGCGTGACAACAAACAATAGCTCCATGTCCAAATCACCACAATCCCAGGAAAAAAAAAAAGAAATACCTTGAAGAGATGGGTACGAGGTAAAGAAACAAAGGAGTGAACTTTGTAGCCGTTGAAAGCGTCTGCCTAATTTTTAGAGCCTTGCCTGGGTCAACATAGAACAGGGACGAGACCGAGACAGAGACAGAGAGAGAAGGAGTCCAAAAAAAAAAGAAGACAATCTTCAGTTTAATTCAATATTTCGAATCCAACCTGGCGGTGGATTTTCTTGTGATGCAGCCGCCACAATAATTTTTTTTAATTATAAAATTATAATCTCTCAAATTTTAGTTTTACTTTAATTTTATCTCAAATGTAAATTAGATATAAAAATAACTACATTTCTCGAATTCTTATTAACATTACTTTTCATATATTTCTCTTATAAATAATAATAATGATTAACTTAAAAAATGATCATTTACTTCTTATACAAATATAATTGTATAAAATCTACTTATTTACTTAAAACTCAATCCTTATCCCTCCAATTCCCGCTAAAAAATTACTGCACACTCATTTAATGGTTCTGTACTCAAAAATTACTGCACACCCATTTAATGGTTCATAAAGTATTTAATGGTTCTGAACTCATTTAATGCTTACACAATGTCAATGTCAAAGCTTTTCAGAAGCAAGAGCATTTCACGCTTCTTGCTTCCATTCTTAATAAAAGAAAATTATTGCACACCCATTTCACCTTTTCTCCTCTTCTGTTTAAACAATTACTGCACACCGATTTCACCTTTTCTCCTTTTCTCCGCAGCTTGTTGGGGAGGAACTTCCTGATTCACTTTAGTAGTTGTGGAGTTGAGAAAAGGGCCAGTTTTTCAATTACAAAATGGTTCATAAAGCATTTAATGCTTACAGAATGTCGATGTGTTAGATTTTCATAAGCAAGAGCATTTATGTTGGACCCCAAACTGGTTTTATTTATTTTTGACGTATGTTTTGAATTTTGAAGTCTTATTAGCTCAGTTAATTGGAATTAACTTTTGCTAAGGTTAGAATTAAATTAAAGTATGAGTAAGGTATTGAATTTTGGCCTAAAATTGGATAAAAAGAAGAGG
>JANZLC010000405.1:0-12325 GCA_026413385.1 Erythroxylum gracilipes
TATACATTGAGTCATAGGCTGGGCCTATGGTTTTCTATGTGTTGTATATTCACTTCATAGGTTATCTACACTGTCTTGGTATGAACCAATTCTATCTGTGATATATGTTTTTCCTGCTCACTGAGTACCTAGTGTACTCACCCCCCTCTACTTTCCAACTATGCAGGTTAATTTAGTGAGTTTGAAGCCATGAGTGGATCATGTGGTCTTTTGATATTTTCAGGGTATTACCACTTGTGGGTAGTTTCTTATTTTGTACTTTTGTTATCTGGTGGCTCATGAACTGTGTTTCTGTAGATACACTTTATGATTCTGTAAGCTAACTTTTGATTGCCTTGTGTTTTGTAAAAGATTTTATGTATGAACTTTGATACGGTTGTTGAGATTGCTTGGAGTTAAGATTGCCTTGAGTGGACTAGAGAGTCCGGGAGTTGTGGTTGGATGTGAATATAGAAGTGTATTTTAAATCGTTTGCAGGTTTTGACATTTTAAAAATATAGCCGTTGTGCTGCCCAATTTTTTTCAAAAATAAAAGAATTGATATATTCAGTTAGCCTTGCATAGTCGGATTAAGGATACCGTTAGTGTCCTTAGCGCGGTTATGCGGCAGTTGTCATGGGCCCGATGTGGTATCGGGTTGTAACAATATGCATACTTTTATGAATAATTTGTATCTGTTTTCACCAATTATTTTTATAATTTTTTGTCATATATATTGATATAAATAGGTTCCGGTTACTCTGAGAACCGAACCTAAAAATAGATTAACTGATCCTATAGTTTCTTTAGGTTCAGGTTCAGGTTCAGGTTCATGAAATTGTCAAATCTGACATTCAGGTTCAGATTCAAGTTATTTATGAACGGGTCAAGTTACCCTGCTATGAACACCCCTATAGAAACATGTTGATTCGAAAAATAAAACAGCCAATGGCTTATTTACATATTGGAGTTGACTTGGCTTGAATTATAAAAATTAATTAATAAAAAGTATGTACTGTTTTTTAAAATTTAAAATTTTGTTTTAAAAATAAAAATAAAATATTTATCATAATAATTATTCTCTTGGAAATCTACGAGTCATAATTAAAACTAAAATTTTACTATCTATTTTAAATAACATAATTAAAAAGATTCATAACTCTTTTTGCTTTAATATTTGAAGGAAATCTATAATCAACCAATATTCCAAATATTAATGAGAGTTTTTATCAATTTTTAAAGGAAAACTATAATGGAGGATTAAGCTACTACATCCCGAATCAGCAAAAAACCAAAGCTTATTCAGAAGGCCAAGTGGCTGTAAAACATGCCAAATATTCAATTTACGATCTTCAAGTAGAGTTGTCTCCATACTAGTTACAACCATAGCTGTTGCTGAAATAATATGAAGCTGCCATTTTTGTGCATGGAGTCGTGGAGTACCTATTTATGAGGTACATTGAGAGAGGAACGAAGAAGGAAACTTGATGCCCTAAGGAAAGTACAAATTCTTTTTCCTAACGATGAGAGAATCACTCTAATAAATTGATAATCTTAAATTATTGTAATATTTTTTATTCTTTTATTATCAAATAAGTGATGATAAGAATAATTGATGAATGTTATTTATACTTATTTTATAATAAAAAAGTGACTAACTTATTTTTAAATGTTTTTATACATAAATTGAGTAATCAATTAATGAATTATTGACCAATACTCATCACTTTTTGTGATAAAATTATATATATTGGTTAGATTGAGTATAATTAAAATTTAGCTTAACTTTTCTAATAGTCTTAATTTTATATTCAATATAATAATGAAAAATAAATTTCTTTTCTAAATTTAAATTTAACTTATTTAAAAATTAAAATTACATTCTCCTTATAAGACAACACCTTCTTTAATTAATAATATAAATTAAAGTAAATTATTTATTTGTTACTGAAAATTCGAAAGGATTTGGTTTCTCAAAAATTCTATCTCATTCACAGTTGCTTTGAACGGCATTGTGGTTGCCACATTTGGTTTGAACTGCATCTGTGGTTGTTTGACATAAAGCAACTGTAATTTTTCTAGTACAAACAAAAATAAAAAATTAAATACAAAATAAACAAATCAACATCTGAGATTTGGTAACGTAGTTCGGCATATCTTGCCTATGTCTGCTGGTCCTCACCTAGCTTAATAACTTTCACTAAAGAACAACAATAGTTTTACTTAAAGCATTACAAAGCCAACTTACCCTAACCTTGACACTATCTCTCGTCCTCACAACCTGTGAAAATAAATCACACCTAATAATATGACCACCTCGTAGTAACCTCAACAGAGGATTTTCTCAATAATATTTGGTAATAAAGATAAGAAATAAATAACTCAAGTGATTGAAACAATAAAGACATAAACAACGACAACACTTAAGATAGAAAATGACTCCTCTAAAAAATGTAGCTTCATCAACCAAAAATGTGGGAAGTGGCAGAACAATATTTGTTATGAATCTCTGAAAATAATCAGCAAGCAATCCATGTATAGAAGCTCCAAGAAGACATCAAACAAAATAGCATTTCAACACTGAAACATCACAACATACAACTGCTCACAAAACCTATGTATTAGATGTATTTTTCACTTAAAAACAATAACGCAGCTGTCCGAAAAATTCAAACACACAGTGGAGAAAATGCAACTGCCCAAGAAAAATAAGATCACTGAAAAATTCCATAAAAAATATAGTTGCACACATAACCAAGAAATTACACGTTTTTCCTCTCAAAAGAAAAGCAATTGTCTAAAAATTACAGTATTTACATGTAGAACATAGCAACAACAAATTACCCAAATCACCAAGAATTAGCTACCAATGATAGCTCAAAAGTACCTAAAAATACAGCTTCCAAATCACACGTTTCTTCGACATTTTACACTTAAAAACTATATCTGGACATATTAGAAAATTCACGCAACCAATAGAGTAAAGTGCAGTTGTCCCAAATGGATAAAATCCTTAAAAAAATCTAGCTGCCTTAGATAACCACAATTACCAAAGTAAGTTTTCAAAGATAGCTCCAAAATTATCAAAAAATCTGCACATGTTCCTTTTTGGCATTATTTGACACATATCAAAACTCTCCTTTAAGAAGATAATTGGACATATAACATCCATATGCACTCCCCCTTAATCAAACATTGAGTTCCAAATAATTTTCAAGTGACATCCAGTTCGTCAAGTTCATATAAACAATTGTCAAATATCCAAAGAAATAATTATCAAAACAACTAACAATCTACTTTTTCCCCCTTAGGATGAAAAGATGCCAAAAAGCAAAATATCAGAAGCTGAATAAACAAGATACGATCAATCTCAACAAGTAAGGTGGTATAAAAATTAGCAGTAGGTGTAGCGAAAAAATCATAAGCACGCTAAGATGACACTTTACCATCAATCAAAGCACTAGTCAACATATAATTACTCATATTAAAGCCATTCGCATACGATTGATTAAATTAGGAAACCCAAGTCATAGAAAACTCAAATCTTCCTACAAGTCTCCAACCAAGCACTATCATTTTCTTGACATAAATCCGTAAATCAAAATCCAAAAGCAGAACTCTTAGATCATCAATAAGAGCCTTATATTTACATCAAATATGCTATTCAACAAGTAAGAAAGAACCAAACAAACAATAATCACCTAAACCTTAGAAAACTAATAAAAAAAAACTTATAAAATGTAGATGTTAACTCCTTCAAACCTTTTTTTAACGTACTTACTTCAATATGCTTCAAAGTAGTAAAGCACGTAGTCTCAGTGCCCCATAAAGAGATTCAATCCTGGCTTTATTCCTTGTCATGTTATCTCTATCTTTGGTTTGTTGCAAAATACCCATTTTGTTCCAATCACATTCACATTCGATGACCTTAGCATAGCTATTGTCTATAATTCATCTTGTAATGCTTCTTTCATGTTACTTTGTTTAAATGAAGAAGTATAACAAAAAAGTCCTGTAAGTTCCTAATTATCTATCCTTTTTCTCTCTCGTGTTTTCCTTCTATCACTAACTTCTCTAATTATGTTCTCAATAGGATGACTTCTTCTGATTCGTAATAGTGGATCCTTGTTGAAATCATATTCCCTTGAGTTTTCATTATTAAAAAGGTGCCTGGTTGGTTTCTTCCTCTAAAGCAATTGATTGATCATCTGCCTAAACAATTCCTTTATTAGCAGCAACTAACTACAAATCTGGGTAGTTTTTGGTTTTTGCTTCTTTACTTCTTTATTCTAATTTGAAGATTTTCTTCTTCTACTTCATCAATTATTTGATGCACATCATCTGCCACAACATTTATAGATTCCATAACTGTCTTGGTTCTTTGATTAAACACCTGACATGCCTTACTATGGATTAAATATCCAAGAAAGATGCCTTTAACACTTTTACTCTCAAACTTTTCGAGTTGTTTTCGATCCTTTATAATATAATACTTGTTGCCAAATACATGAAAATAACTAATATCTGGTTTCTTTCCTTCCAAAGTTCATAGGACGTTTTGTTTAAGTTGCTTTTAAGATATACCAAGTTGCATATGTAGCATATTGTGTTTACCGCTTCAGCCTAAAACCTTAATGATATTTTTCTTCCATTTAACATAAATCTGGACATTTCTTGAAGAGTTATATTCTTTCTCTAGACATCTCCATTTTGTTGAGGAGTTTTAGGTGTTAAAAATTCTTGCATGATATCATATTTCTCACAAAAGTCGAAACTTTCGCTTTCGAACTCCCTTCCAGGATCTGATCATATTCTCAACACTGTCAAAATTTTTAGATTTGTAAACTGCATATATAGGCTTCTAAAAGTCTTAAATGCATTTGATTTCTCTTTCAAGAATGCTACCCAAGTACATCTATAGTAATCATCAACATAAGTAAAAAAGTACCTCATTCCACCAATATTAGCATGTTGTGTTGCCCTAATCAAATCTATGTGAATTAATTCCAATACACAATAGGATGTAACATGTTTAACCTTTTTGTGTCATACTTTTGATGGTTTACCCATTTGGCATGCACTATAAATCGTCTTGTCACTATTGTTCATTGTGGACAACCATCTTACCGCTTCAAATTTCTTCAACTTGTTAATAAGATCACAGTTGACATGGCCAAGCTTCTGATGCCAAAGATTTATATTCTTGTCATATGAGGCTAATTTGCAAAAAGTAGTGACCTACAATATATAACAATTGTCCTCCGATCTTCTGCCACTTGCCAAACATTCTCCTTGTTCGGTTAATAACCTACATTCATCACTAGTAAATTTAACCAATAATCCATCATCACAAAGTTGGCTTATACTTACTAAATTGGCTTTTAAACCATCAACATGAAGCATATTCTTGAGGTGTGGTAGTCCATCCACGCATAGGGTCCCTTTTCTAATAACCGAACCTTTTTTTCCATCACCAAAGGTAACACACAGCCATCTACACAACTTTGATAATCCATCAAGTAACTTCTTTCACCTGTCATGTGATGTGAACACCTACTATCCAAGTACCATCCATTATGTGAAGCAGCTCGCATAGATTTAAAAGCTACAAGTGCTTGCAATTTTTTTAACCCAATTATGTTTAGGTAACGTGGGTTGCTACCAGAAATTCATAAAAGATTATTTAGATTTTTGGTTTTGAACCCTCTGAAATATCATTTGTAACAACTTGTAACAATTTGGCCTTATGTTCGTTTATTAAAATAATCTCTTTACCCTCTCTATTACTAAATCATCTCCCTACCCTTGCTTTTGATTTTTTTGGGAAATCCCTTTATTGCGATCAGATTGTGGTCTCTTTCACAGTGGTTGAGGCTTCAGCCGCCGAAAAGTCTCCCCTAGATTGGTCAAACAACCATGGAACAAAGAGAAAGCTCCCTCTCTATAACAGATTTTCCTGTTCTCTCTAGAGAAGCGTTACTTGGTTCTTCAATTAGGAAAAAACTTGACAAGCTTGTAGAGATAAGGAAAAACCTAAAAACCTCTCGAAGTGAGGGTATTTGGAGAGTTAAGGTACGTGTCCAACACAACAAGGGTGCACTTACTTTCTACCAAAATATTATGAAGGATGGGAGTGTTAACACCCCCAATCGAGCTTCTCTAAGCAGGGGCCAAAGCTTGGTCATTGGCACTAATCAAGTTCTTTTAGTCCAAATGTTCGACCTTCTCAGTAGCGAATGCCTAGGCAAAGGCTAGATGGGGTAGAAAGGTTTCAAAAAGGTGATGTTACAAGAGGATGGTATGATGCTTTTTAAATTCTCTTATGACTCTTGCTTGAACCAGATTGTAGAACAGGGTCCTAGGCACTTTGGGGACCAACCTATATTTGCACAGATGTGGAGGTCTGGTATTGAAATGGATAGGGGCAGGTTAACGTTATTCCCATATAGGTAAACTTCCACAATCTTCTGATGGAGTTTTGGACAGTGGTCAGGTTGAGTTACTTAGCAAGTTCATTGGGGAAGTCAGTTTGTATGGACTCATAGATATCTTCTATATAGAGGATAAGGTATATGAAACTGTGCATCAAAATACCAAAGATTGCTTCACTTCTTGACAGTCTTCCTATTCTCCGGCTAGGAGATAATGGGGCCTTGGAAAGAACAGAAATCCACATTAACTACCCTTGGAAGCTAACATCTCAGCTAGGATATGAATTCCTACGGGTAAATCATTTAAAACGGGGTGGCATGATGAGCTCATTAACTATGCCAACTTAGGAACCCCCTTGGAGCTTGAGAGAACTAAGGAAACTGAGAAAAATGGGATGGAAGGGTTTCAACCTTCTGGAGTTGTGAATCCACTGGTGATAGATAATACGACTTAAACATAATCCAATAGGAAGCAAAGGTAAATCTTGCTGACTAAAGACAATACACCCCATCCGAAAGAGAGTAATTAAATGGAATCTTCTCTACAAAGTAAGGAGAATGATGACCCTGATGTTGCAAAATCGGCTAAGGAAAGAAAGGAAACTGATGGCCAGGTAGGAACAAAACAATGCAAAGTATTTGTAATTAGAGAAATTCAGGCGGAAGAAATTTCTATTTCTACAAAACTAAGTGCTGGACATATGGACACAGAAGTGGAGAAAATGGAAAAGAATAGGCAACAATCTAATGATAATCAACTAGTTGATTTGAGGACTGAATTAGTTGTCACACATATTTCCCAGGGAAAGACAACTCTTGACAATTCCAGTGCAAACAATGTGGAGAATCTAGATAGTGGGGCGAATGATTTCACCTCCCAATATTTGGAACAATTTCAGATAGATTGGGCTAACATACTAACTCTAGTTGCAACTGTTAAGCAAACTAAGAATCAGGGGACAAGGGATATCGAACAAATAAAGAAAGGTGATACCCAACTAGCTGTAGCCTATATACTAGACATCCCTTGCAATTTTTACTGCAATCCAAATTTGCAAAAAGGAAATTTACTAGGAAGAGAAAGCAAAATCCCAAATACCAGAAATGGTGAATAAGCTTTCCCATAAAGATGAAACTTCAGTGGTGCCTATAATTGTTTCTTGTTGTTCTCTATTATGTAGATAGTTATACTATCTTTCTCAGGGAGTTTTTTGTCCTTGGATCATATTGCAATATGATGGTAGGCTTAAAGCCTTGAACTCATTGTAACGTCGATTTAGTTTTAACTATAATTTAAATTCTTTTTCATTTTTCAAAAAAAAGTGACAAGTAGGTATAAATTTTCGTTTCCTATTTAATGTTTCTCCTTGGATAGATCTGGTTGCATCATTTTTCTCATCATTGGACTTAGAACAATCAACTTTATAGTTAATGTCTTGAAGGTCTCCTTTAGTCTTACCAATTTCTAGCAACTTTTCTAACTTTTTGATACCGCTATTTAACATTCTTACCCCTTTTCTATGTAGACTAGCTTCAACTTTGTTTCACTTAACTCATCTGTTGTAGATAACAACTTCTTCTCTAGATCTTGAATGGTGTTCTCCTTTAGCTTCTCATTTTTCTTACATGTTTGGACCCATTTAGCATACATTAACTCATAAGCTTTGCAAATATCCTCCCTTTTATAATTTGAATCTCTATCTTCATTTCCATAATCTGAACATAAACTTTAGATTAATTCATCTGCATTTTATTAGAGTTTTGGACTAATTCATCTTCGTTTTCACCATAAATTTCTTCTCTGGTTACTATTAAGTAAGCAACTAGATTTCTATTGAATAAAGCAACCAACACAACATTATTGCTCATAAATTCTTTTTTACTTTCAGATTCATTATCACTTTAAGTAATCATATCAGACTTCTCTTTTCTCTTCTTTAACGTGTTAGCACATTCCGTTTGTACATGTTTGAAGCCTTAACATTCAAGAAATTGAAATTTCTTCACTTTTCTTTCACCTTTTTAAGTTTTAGCTTGTTGTTTGAAACTGTTATTCGATAAGCTCCTACCATTTTGCTTGGAAATTCCTTGTCAATAACACCATATTCTCATTCTTATCGGATTCGTCTCCTAAGTCATTCATGACTCTTCCAATCTCGGCTTGCAATGCCAATCCTTTATTCTTCTCACATTTGTCTATCAACAAACTTATCTCAAAGTTTGGGATTCTTTAACTTATCCAAGGATAATTCATTCATATCAAGGGTTTTTTCAATGACTGCAATTTTCGGTATATATCTTAGAGGCAATAATATTGAATACTTCTTCCTAAGTTGATATGCTTGGTTGGTAATTTCACGCTACCTCTCATGGAAGTCTCCGATAGTTTCTCTTTTATCCATCTTTAGCTCTTTAAATTTAGCGACCAACATCTAAAGTTTCGAGGGTAGCATAGGTTTTGATCCCTCATGTATTGTTTGCAGAGTGTCTCATGCCTCTTTTGTCGATTAACAGGCTAATATCATAGCAAAGCGACTTCACCAACTGCACTGAAGATGGCATGCATGGCTTGAGAATTTCCAATTGCTCCCTCTTCTTCAACCCTTATCCATTTAGATGGATCTTTAAGAACTGCTTCTCCCTTTTCATCAATCATCATTAGATGTATCCAGCCATTTAAAACTAAGTTCCATACTTTTGTTCCTTGTGCCTGAATGAATCCTCTCATCTGTGATTTCCACGTAAGATAATTGGATCCATCTAGCAACGGTGGTCTGGTGATTGATGCCCTTTCTTTTATAGCCATAATTGTGAAACATCGATATGTATCAACTTTATATGCCAAGTTCTGTTTCGATGAACCCCGCTCTGATACCCATTGAAAATTCGAAAGGATGTGGTTTTGCAAAAATTCTAGTTTAGTGGTAGTTGCTTTGAACTATATCTATGGTTGTATAATATAAAGCAACTGTGTCAGCAACTGTAATTTTTCTAGCACAAACAAAAAAGAAAATTAAATGCAAAATAAACAAATCAATACCAGAGATTTGGTAACACAGTTCGGTACACTTTGCTACGTTTGCGAGGCCCTCACCCAATTTAATCACTTTCACTAATGAACAACAATAGTTTTACTTAAGACATTACAGAGCTAACTTACCTTACCCTTGATACTATCCCTCATCCTCACAACCCGTGAAAGTAAATCATTCTCAATAACACAACAACCTCGTGCTAACCTCAACAAAGGATTTTCTCAACAATGTTTGATAATAAAAATAAGAAATAAGCAACTCAAGTGATTGAAACAATAAAGACATAAACAACGAAAACACTTGAGATAGAAAACAACTCCCTTAAAAATGTAGCTTCTCAACCGAAAGTGTGGGAAATAGTAAAAAATATCTGCTATAAATCTCTAAAAATAATCAGCAAGCAATCCACGCACATCAGCTCTAAGAAGACATCAAACAAAATAGTGTTTCATCACCGAAATGTTACAACATAGAACTGCTCACGAAACCCATATACTGGACGTATTTTTCACTCAAAAATAATAATGCAGTTGTTCAAAAAATTCACACACTCAGTGGAGAAAACATAGCTGTCAAGATAGATAAGATCACCGAAAAATCTCACAAAAATACAAGTGCACACATAACCAAGAATCTACAAGTTTTTCCTCTCGAAAGAACTAATCAAGCAGTTGTCTAAAAATTCCAATATTTGTGTGGAGAATACAACAACAACAGATTACCCAAATCACCAAAAATTAGTTGCCAAAGATGGCTTAAAAATACTCGAAAATATAGCTACCAAATCGCACGTCTCTTGGACATTTTACACTCAAAAATTATAATAAGAAAATTCACACAACCAATGAAGTAAAATGTAGCTATCCCAGATGGATAAAATCTCCAAGAAAATCTAGCTATTTTAGATAACCACAATTACAAAAATAAGCTTCCAAAGATAGCTTCGAAATCAAAAACAAAAATCTGCACATATTCCTTATTAAGATATGTTGATTTTATCCCAATTAAATCTTAGCATAGGATTTTATTCTTATGCAATCTTATCTTCAAGGAATCCCACATAAGGTAGAATACTCATAATAATGATATTCCACAAATAACCAATTATGTCTAATTACAAATAATGCCCAAAATAAATTAATAACATATCGTAACAATTACTAAATATATGTTTTTATAATAATGAATGTGAAATAACAATCATGATTTATCAACAAAAAGTTAAGATGATAGATAATAATTATAAATTAAAGCATTTTAGAGTTATTTTTAAAATACCTTTTTTTAACTGAAATTTATACAATTTATATTTGACCTTCAAATTTTGTACAATTAAACTTGATTTGTAGAATTATTTTTAGAAATCTAGTTCTTTAATATTTGGACTTAATATGTTACATTAATTTATGCAAATCTAACTATGAAGAACTATATAAAAAATAAATCTTTTTATGGTAAATGACTTTATTTATATGGATAAGATACATCTACCAAAAGGAAAAATACGCAGATGTGAAAGATGAAAGGAGACATCTATCTATCAAAGTTGATTTGACTTTAACTATGAAAAATAATTGATAAAAAGTTTGCATCATCTTATGTAAATTCAAATTTTTGTTTTTGAAAAAAAAGGATATTGATATCAAAATAATCATTTTCTTAAGAATTTACTTCCACTTTCAAATTAAGGAGACATAAGTGGAAGTTAACTTCTACCAACCGTTCCAAATAAAATCATTAGCTAGATTCACGTTGCTCCAGAACATGCAAAGTACTCAATTTACAATCTTCAACTAGTGTTGTCTCCATACTAGTTACAGCCAGGGCAGTTGCTGAAATAAGATGCAGGTGCCATAATTGCAGGGCAGCAGATTTGATAATTCACTGAAATTATGAAGCTTGTTAAGCCTGATGATTCAAAGTATTTCAACCGAAAGAAGTCGCATGCTCATACAGTTTATATGAGCCTTGAGAAAACTTAGATTCCAGATTGCCTCTGGGGTAATGCTCATGAAACTTTTAATTTGCAGCAATTGGAAGTGATTATCTATTCTTTTTTCGTTTTGCTTTATCATTTTATGCTATTTGATAATCACAAGATGGAAATTAAATTCATCGACCGTGTGATACCAAAATCTTCACTACTTCCTTGCATAGCCTCAGGGCAATACAAGCTAAAAGATAACGCCCCTGGAGAGAAATTTGTATGCATTTCTTTTTCAAAAACTGAACTTTTTATGAAAAATAACAAGATTAAAGTCCTAAGGAACGAAAAATAGAGTCTATAATCTACGCAATGGATACTGTTATGCTCACTATTTATTTGAGAACAAATACATGAAATAGTCAACCTTTAAGCTATTTTTTTTTGCATATAATAAGAAATAATTGGAAATGACAAAAAGGTTCAAGCGTAACCTGAATTTAACGAATTTGATATGAATTGGCCAGTGATGTGAATACTGTACCGGCCCAAATCTGGTACCGGTACTTTGAGTTTGGTACCGGATTTCAATACCGGTCGATACCGGTCCGTTTCGGTTGTACTGGCCGGTATTTTAGGTATCGAAAATTTTAAAAAATTGAAGGACTTTTTTTGCAAAATTTTTAAAATCTCTTTCCCTTCCTCCTACCTCTCCTTCCCCCCATTTTTTTCAAAGTTTTTAAAATAAAAATAAATATTTTATTACAAATAATAATTATAAATAAAATAAAATAAAAATAAAATATTTTTATTTTTGTTACAAATAAATTATTTGTATTTAAATTTAATTTAATATTTTATATAATATTTATTAATAAATTATTAATAAAAATATTTTATTTTTTAAAATAAATAATTTAAAAATTATTATTTATAAACTAATATTTATTTTTATA
>JANZLC010000441.1:0-12321 GCA_026413385.1 Erythroxylum gracilipes
TCAGAGAAAGAAGAGATTTCGGGGTGCCACGCTCAGGTATGAAGGTATATTGTTAAGAGGTTGGGTTCCGGAAACGGAATCCAGCAGACATCTTTACAAGTTAGAGTTAGATTAGGATTAGATTAGAAAACCTTATAAAAAGGACATTCCTCACAATAGAAAGAGGTTCTCTCTTCTTATGTTTTTCGTAATTCTTAGTCTTTCTTCTATTTTTGTTATTAGAATGAAAGTTATGTGTGGCTAAACTCAATCTTTCTGATTCAAGGGAATTAAATATTCTAGTTGTAATTTTGTGAGGTTTGTGTTCTAAACCTTTTATTCACGTTTTAATTCAAGTATTTCTTGTTTTAAGTTCTCATATTTCATGAATTATTAATATTTGATTAATCTGACAATTTAATATTATTATTCTATCGCTATCTATAAATTTAGTGATCCGTAATTGTCATGAAGGAATGGTACAAGTAACAAATAAGTTATTTATGAATTTCCACGTTAAACTTATGATAAACAAGAAAACTAATTTGAATAGTTGCAGCTATCTCAATTATTTAATTTAGAGTTTAGTCTTTTTCACGAAGCTTATTGCTATCATTTATTTGATATGGAATACTACACACCCAGTCAATAGATGATAAGTTTTAGTTTGGATGCTGAGTTTGAACCGATTAATTTAGGAAAATTTGATACTTATTACGGCTATCCTAATATATTTCGGACTAACTGTTTGAATCATGAAAATATTCTTTTTGAACCGATGATCAATGTTACAATTAGATGAGATCTTTCCCTTGAATCAGAGTTTGGTAATCTTGACTTTCTTATTTTTAAATTTAGTTAATTTACTTTATTTTCGTATTAATTTTAGTTAATCAATTGTTTAATCAGACACCCCCCAATTTACTTTTATTACTTGAAATTAAGAAGTTAGTGTTTAGTTCTCTACGGATTCAACCTGGTTCCACAACTACTACAAAAGTTTGAAGAGTTGGAGTTATTTTGGGGGCTTCGACAACCCGACCAAAATTTGGTGGCGTTGCTAGGGAACTATTTCAAGTTTCTTAGTTTCTTTGCATTTTTATTTTTACAGTTACTGTTAACCTCTTGTCTTGTATGACTCATGCTTCTCATATAGGTAAATTGCAAGATAATCTAGAAATTGAGAGGACAACGCGTTGTTTAAGAAAAGAGAAGCAAGGAAATGGTCATTCACCTTTAAACGTGAAAGTTGAAGTAGATCTAACAATAGTGAAGACTTTACTTTTCAAAAAGAGGACGTAAAGATAGTAAATCTCAACCCTAAAACATTAAGGGAGTTACCAACTTTGAATCAACAACCCTTATGCATTCAATTTCCAGATGTTGAGGTAGATTTTGAATTGAAATCTAGTTTGATTCAGTTACTGCCTATTTTTCGTGGTCGTGCAGGTGAAGATTTGTATAAACACCTAAAAGAATTTCATGTTGCTTGCTCTGGAATGAAGCCACAAGGGGTGACAGAAGAACAAATTAATCTCATGGCCTTTCCATTCTCATTGAAAGACAAGGAAAAAGATTGGCTATATTATTTTCCACCTGACTCAGTACCAACATGGAACGAGATGAAAAGAATATTTCTGGAGAAGTTCTTTCTTACATCAAGAGTGGTGAATATTAGAAAGGAGATATGTAAGATAAGACAAATTACAGGAAAAACATTATATGAATATTGGGAAAAGGTTTAGGAGCTATGTGTTAGTTGTCCACATCATCAAATTCTCGATCAACTTATGATTCAATACTTTTATGAAGTACTATTGCCAATGGATCGAAGTATGGTTGATGCAACTAGTGGAGGAGCTCTGGTAAACAAAACACCTAAGGCAGCCAGACAGTTGATATCAATTATGGTCGAAAATTCTCAATAGTTTAGGACAAGGATGGATAGAGCTATTAAGCATGTGAATGAGGTAAGTAACACACACCTTGAGGATAAAATTTTTTATTTAACCGCTCTAGTTTGTCAAATAGTTGTAGGTCAATTGCAATCAGTAAGAGTGTGCAAAATATGCTCATTATCTGGACATCCTACAGGTATGTGCTTAAGAAGCTAATGCAATAGGGGGCTTTCCTGGTCAACCTCAATAAAAGTATGACCTTATTCCAATTACTACAATCCAGGATGGAAGGATTATCCATTTGAGCTATGGAGGTCAAGGAAACCAACAATGATATCAACATCAAATTTTTAAACAACCTCAAGCTCCTACATATGCTTAACCTCAATCTTCAAATTTAGATATGTCTTTAGATGAAATTGTTAAAGCGCTTGCTAATAATACTTAACAATTTCAGCAAGAAACAAGGGCAAGCCTTCAAAACTTAGGAAATCATATCACTCAATTAGCCACCTCGGTAAGTAAATTGGAACCGTAAGCATTTGGGAAATTACCTTCCTAAATAGTCGTGAATCCTAAGAAGAATGTGAGTGCAATGACTTTAAGAACTGGTAAGGAAATTCAATGTGGAACTTCTTTACCAATGGAAGTAGAAAAGTACGATGATGGAGAAAAGAAGGAAGAACTTCCAACTAAAGAATCAATAAAGGTAAAAAAAAATGTTTCATCTTCATCAATATCAATTAATGCACGTTTATCTCCTTTTCCTAGCAGGTTGGCTAAACTAAAAGATGATGGATATGAAAGAGAGATCTTTGAAACTTTCAAAAAGGTGGAAATCAATATACCACTTCTAGAAGCCATCAAGGAAGTTCCATAATACGCAAAATTCTTAAAGGATTTGTGCACAAATAAAAGGAAACTGAAGGACAAGGAGAGAATAATTTTGGGTAAGAATGTGTCAGCTGTGATAAATAGGAAATTACCAGAAAAATGCAAAGATCCAGGTATGTTTACACTTCCGTGTGTTATTGGTAATAGAAAAATTGAGCGTGCCATGCTAGACTTAGGTGCATCTATTAATGTCATGTCATACTCAATTTATCAAGCTTTAAATCTGAATTCTTTGTAAGAAACTAATGTGATTATCCAACTAGCTGATTGTTCGTATGTCCACCCTATTGGAGTTATTAAGGATGTTTTAGTCTAAGTTAATGGTTTGGTATTTTTAGTGGATTTTTACAACTTGAAATGGATGGAGATAGTGTGGAACATTCAAATTCAATTTTATTGGGTAGCTCGTTTATGAAGACGGCTAAAATGATAATCTATGTGCACAAGGGTACTTTTTCCGTAGAGTTTGATGGAGAAATAGTAAAGTTCAACATTTTTGAAACAATAAAGTACCTGAGTGATTTTCAGTCATTTTATCATATGGATATTGTGGATTCATTTGTGCAGGATATGTTTAAAGAAGATAGTGTTGATAAGTTGGAGTGTAAGGCTAAATCGGAAGTAAACGAGCAAATTGATGAACTTGTGAAGTTGTAGAATCATTGTCAGCAATGCTAATAGATTAGGAAACTTTAAATGATGAACTTACTATAACTCACAAGAAAATCTTACTTTTTGTTTTGCAGGCTCCGAAGAAAGAATTAAAGGTGTTACCTGATCGTCTAAAGTATGTCTATTTAGGTGATGGAAAGTCATTACCCACAACCATTTCAAAAAGGTTGACTAAAGAGCAAGAGGAAGGGCTAATGACACTACTTAAGGAGTACAAAACTACAATTACATAGAATTTTGGGAAGAACCGGCCACGTCAAGCATAACGATGTTAAACAATTGTGCTTTTCAGGAGGCAACCTAAAATATGATAGTTTTATTTTATTTTGTTTTAGTTCTTTTTATGATGCATTTGTTTATTTTTAAAACATAGATTATTGAAAAAAAATCCAGACTACTAAATCTCATAAGGCGAGATCTCGCCTTACGTAATTTAGTGTACTGGAATGAGGATCTTAAAATTTCAAACTACTAAATCTCATAAGGCAAGACCTCGCCTTATGCGCTTTAGTATTCTAGAATTTCAAATGACTAAATCTCATAAGGCAAGATCTCACCTTATGTGATTTAGTGCTCTGGATTGATACTCTAACATTCAAAAAACTTAAAAACTTAAAAAATATAAAATTTTATTTATTATTTTCATATTTATTTATTTATTTATTTTAATTTTTTTAAAAAATATAATCTATTCTTTCTTCTATGTAGAACACCGCCTTTTTCTACTCCATGCTTTCTCCCAATGCTGCAACATCACACACGCCGCACCAGCTGGAGCACTCACTCATGCATACAACCCTCTCTATCTGTTTCCACTCATGCAGCAGTCTCCCACCAGCCCTTTCCATTAAAGCAACCTCACATGCCACTCTCTCACACACACGTAGATAGCCATCCTCACAATGCCACAACCCTCCACATCCACCATCGTCACACCATCAACTCTCTGCAGCCTCCAATGTATGCAACATTTGTCTCTGACTTTCACTTAGCCCATCCAGTCTCTTCCTCACACGCAAACATCCTTCCAACATCGCAACCTCCTCAGCAAGCTCTCCTTCCATCCACGCCAAAGCTCACATGCAAATCTCTCCTTCCACCCACGTATCACACACGCTAGAGAACACAACAGCAGCTCCAGGCAGAACACTCATGCAGCAACACCGTAGTTCCAATCCTTTAGCAACGCACCACGCCCCATTTATTTATTTATATTTTTAAGTTTTATTTTTACTATTTTTAATTACTTTTTTATTAATTACTTTTAGTTATTCTTTCTTTTAGTTTAATTTCAATTATTATTGTGTTGTTGTTAATATTTTTCAAGTAACTTTTGTTTATCTTGTTTAGTGTAATGGGGAGTTCTAAGGCTACTACCAAGAATGTAGCAAAAAGCAACTCACCGATGAATGCTAAATCTGTTGTAGGCTCAGAAATTAGTACCACAAAGAAGCGTACACGGATAATGTTCAGATGCTCACCATTCAGGGAAGTCCTCAATTATTTATTTTCTTTGATTAACTTTATTAAGTGTGAGTATCTTATGCATATAGTAGGGATAACGTATGATTTAAGTGTGGGGGAGCGAGTATTTTCATTTTAATAAACTTTGTGATTTGTGTTTGGACTCATGATATGTTGATTCTTATATTAATTATTCCTCATGATAGCTTCATAATTTTCTTATTGTTGTTCATGAACAATTCTTAAGTTGGATGCATTTTCAGATCTAATGCATGAGAGAGACAAGGATGATTATTATTTTCATTAAATCTTTTCAAGTATCTCATTGATTTTGTTGAATGAAAATTGTGTAAGACTTGATGCAATTTTTGCCAACTACGTGAGCTTTAAGCCTAAGAGCATTCATTACGTATGTGCTCATATATCTTTTTATTGTGTGTCATTAACATAATTATCTATGCTAGAACTTGCTTTTGAATACGTGTTAAGACCATATTTTTTTATAAATTTGTGTATAAAGATGATGAGGACATTTAAGATAACTATTTTTTGGCCTAAACACACTTGCCTCACTTTTTATTCTTAAAAAACCAATTTAAGCCTTAACCTTTCTTTCTTGCATAATAACCTTGTTACAAGCCAAATTTACCCTTTTTTGTTGATATCCTTAATAATCTTGAATCCTTAAATTGAAGGAATTGTATCGAGCTTATTTGCATAAGATTTTCACTATTTCCATGAAAAGTTAATTAGATGATTCAAGTTGCATTGTTTTGATTTTTTATAAAATAGAGGGGAAGAACAAAAAAAAAACTCCTCTTTGATATTTTTGTTTTTTTAAGACAAAAAGAAAAAATGGGACAAAAATAAAAGAAAATAAAAAGTGATTGAAAGAGATGTTATTTAAGTTTTGATTTAAGTTGATACTTGTATGGATAAGTTTGTACGATTCCCTTCAATTTATTTAGCCAAAAAGTTTATTTTGTCATACCTTACCTAAGCCACATTACAACCCTTATTAAAGTCTCTTTGATTTATACATTAGGTTCATTTTGTTTAGTGGTGCAGATATGATTATTAAGCAAGCTTATGGAAATAACTCACTTTGTTTTGATTTGAGAGCTTAATGAACTGTAAACACTTTGAGTGTATAGAGTGAAATCCTTGTGAGGGTGTCAAGTCTTATTCATTTGACTTTGATGGAATTGATTTTGAATAATTGTAGTTATCTTGATTATTTAATTTAGGATTTAGTCTTTTTCATGGAACTTATTGCTATCATTTATTTGATATGGAATGCTATCACCCTCAGTCAATGGATGGTAAGTTTTGGTTTGGATGCTGGGTTTGAACTATTTAATTTAGGAAAATTTATGACTTATTACGGCTATCCTAATATGTTTCAGACTAACTACTTGAATCGTGAAAATATCTTTTTAGACCAATGATTAATGTTACAATTAGATGAGATCTTTCTCTTGAATCGGAGTTTGGTAATCTTGACTTTCTCGTGTTTAAATTCAGTTCATTTAATTTGTTTTTGTATTAATTTTATCTAATTAGTTATTTAATCAAAAATCCCTCATTTAATTTTATTGCTTGAAATTAAGAAACTAATGTTCAGTTCTCTTGGGATTCGACCTGGTTTTACGACTACTACAAAATTTTGAAGAATCGGTATTATTTTGGGGGGCTTCGACAACCCGACCAAAATGCCTATGAGGATCCTCACCTGCACGTCCATTAAATTTAGGCAATAAATTTAAGAAACCTGAATTCAACTTCAAGGGTCATTCCAAGACTAAGAAGACAATGCATAAAGGTTGATCTTCTAACTTTGGTTTTGAAAGTTGCTTTAAGGTAGCTACGACCAATTTTATCCTTTTGTCTTCTTTTTCTAATTTGATGTGTACTTCATTTTCTTTTCTGTCTCTTAATTTCATAAAAATCACCTTCTCTTTTCTTTACCTTTTCTAAAACAAAAGAATTGTTAGTTATTATTCAAAAATAAATAAATAAACTAGGCAATCAAAACATTCCTAGGAAATGACATCAAAATTGATACATGTGGTTAGGCGTATACAAATTAAATATTATTTTACTTTCAATTTATTAAACAAATTAGCATATGGAAAATAAGCGTTGATCTACGAAGAAAGTTAATTTAGTAATTTAGTTTATTTATTATAATATTTTTAATTAAAAAATTGTTCCAACAAATGAATTTATAATTTTTAAAAGAGACAATTATATTCTAATAATTTTTCTCATACAAAAGGAATTTCATAACAAAATATAAAAATCATCAACACTCATATAATGTTCTCTTTAACCACATTAGTAAAATACATCAAAACTTAACAAAATGAAATTCATTCAACCAATATTCAAAAAGCTAATAAATTATTTTATAACTCAATAAAATCAACGTAGAACTCAAAATAGTCAGAATTAGTCATAAAACATGAAATATGAATTTTCCTTATTTTAACATAAAAAATTACGATCTAATTTAATCAACACTTTAATTATTAATTCACCATTTAAATGCTAGCAAATTCCGTTATTTCATAAGCGTAATCTTAAAACATAGAAGAAAGCAAAACTACAAAACTTATAGCTCTTAAATTACTTCCAAACTCAATCCAATTTAGTTAGATAGTTTACAACTTAAGTAATTTATAAGACAAATCAAATCATAGGTAAAACAAGAAGTATGTATTTAAACATTTAATTTGCTCTCCTAAACTTAAAACAACTTGATTAAAGATTTTGCAGCCCAGAGTAGACCATTGGACACTTCTTTTCAAGGATAAAATCTAAATAATTCTTCACAAAATTCAGTTGGATAGCCCATTTTTCATCTTGTAATACTTTTAAAGTAATCTTTAATTAGCAAATTACACTTCTAGTTCAGACACATATCTTTACATAATTACAACGATTCTATAAACTAATGAACCATTAAAAGTAAATTTCAAGCTCTATCCTAACCATATTAATCAACATATTCGTATAAAATATCCAATACATAGTTCTTTTGAGTACAATATATGAAGTTGTTATTTTTCAAGTTGAGAAGAGATTAAATATGCATAATAAAACACACCTAAAGGAAAATAAAAACTTGGGCTACAAAATCAATATAAACCTAATCATTCTTTATTTCAACTTTTCATTTTATTCCGAATATATTGTCCACAACAATTCGCACACAACAATTTACAACATAGGATTAAATATCCTATTTTGACTATGATAAATATAACACTTGTAATTATCACTCAAAATATAACACCAGATGGAATGTGTATTTTCACGAGCAAAGTATCTAATAGTGGTAATTGTTGTCTTGGTTATTCACAGCATATTAACCCAGCATGGCACGTAATTCCTTTATAGACCTTGGAGGCTCCAAGTCCTTCTCTTGCAGGGCATTTCCAAGAAATTGCTGCATTCGGGATGCAAAGATGTCATCCAAAATCTGCACAACGTAGTATAAGTAAGAAGGCTTATAAGGATAATCAACATTTCGTCGAATATTATTAACTGGTGGTAATGAGAAGCACATGAGCATCCATTAAGAATCTTTTAAAATAAAAAATGAGTACCTAAAATGGCGTTCTATGTGTGCATAACACAAATTTTTCAGTAACAAAACGGTTGATGTGTCCGAACAACAGTGTAGGAAAAGCTATTTAGAGGATGACAAGCATAGTAGATTTAGAACTTACTGAAACTGCAATTCGAGAGCCTTTATAAGAAGGTCTATTCTTTGTCCCGGCTAGTTCAAACAAAGAGTTGCGTACTTCCTGGTTTAAGGAAAATAACAAAATCATAAGTTGGGAGAGATTTTCAGAAACCAAAACTCTGTCTGAAAAAGATCAATGCAAAAATGGCTACCTGTCCCATGCGATCCCAGAAATCTCGGCAAATGGTTATGAACAACTGTGGTTCAACAACCGTTTTCAGATGATCTATTGTCTTAATCAATAGATCCTTCAAAGGCTGCATCCCACTTCTTACATCTGATTCAGTCACAAGTTCCTTTGAATCTTGGATGATCTTCTTCAGTTTTGATTCACTCTGTAACTTTGTCTATATAAATAGATAAACAAAAGTCCATCAACATATCTGAATAGTAACCATCTCAAAATCTAAGTATCAGCAAAGAAATATGCAATTAAAAAATCTAAAAGAATTCAGATGCACCCTCTTATGCTAACATTTGTCCACAAAATAGATGAGACCAAATGTTCTCAGCAATAAAAATTCATGCTATTTGTTGAATCCAGAAATGGTGTCTGAAATTTTGTGAAAGGCATATGTTTTGTAACAAACAACTTGAAAAAGCAATATTACTTACATTTTCTACAAGCAACTCCACAATAGCATGCTGGTAACGTTTGAATTTGCATCTCAACATCACTGTAATTACATTGAGACATTTCCCGGTGACGGCATTTTCCCTCCTCCACGACTTCAACCGATTTTCAATCATAGGCCCCAGCACATCCAGCATCCATTTCATAGAATTAAGAAGGATCCCTTAAGGTTTCTGTGGCCCAATACTCTTCCCTCCTGGAAGCTGTTACTGCTTGGCAGGGGTCTAGTCTGTCCTATGCGGGGAGGTTAACCTTGATTCAGTCGGTGCTCCAAGGAGTCCTCGCGTTTTGGATGAATATCCTTCCTCTTCCATCGACTGTTCTGGACCGCATTTCTTCCATCTGCCGACTGTTCTTGTGGGGTGGGAAGCATTATCGCGTGTCTATCCACAGATAGAGGGTGGTTTAGGACTGAGGCACACGAAGGTTTGGAATAATGCTCTTCTCTCGTCAGTCCTGTGGAATATTCATGATGAAGCTACGTCTCTCTGGACTCGTTGGTTGCATGCTTATCATCTGCGTGGTACTTCCTTTTGGGCCTGGCAACCTCATGCCCGTGATTCGCCTCTTCTTAAACGACTGGGGCAGGTTCGTGATCTCCTGGTAGGACACTTTGGGGGCTCGCAGGAGGCAGCTTTGGGTCTTCATCAACTATGTCGCGATAGCCGACGGCCTTCGTATCATATTTATGAGCTTCTTCGGGCCAAACGTCCTCCCCGACCATGGATGGCTCTTATTTGGCAATCTTATGTCCCGGCAAAGTTCTCTTTCATTGCCTGGCTTAGCATGTTCAATCGCCTGCCCACCCGTGATAATCTGCTCTTCTTGGATATTCCCCGCTCCTGCCCCCTTTGTTCTGTGGCTGATGAATCGGTGGATCACCTTTACTTCTCCTGCCCCTTCACCAGGTCTGTCTGGGAATCGATTCGTGCATGGTTAGGCTTGCAGCGATCCATGACCACGCTACGCAGCTCACTGCGGTGGCTCCGGCTGACTCGTTGAGGCGCCTTCCTTCGATGCAAGGCAGCCAAGCTCGGGTTCCTCACAACAATTTATCAGGTTTGGAAGGCTCGAAATGCTGTAGCTATGGATGGGGCGTCTCTCTCTACTCAGGATGTTGTTGCCAAGATTAAGGTCCAGGTGTACAAGGTCTTGTATCGTCTCTATCCGTCTGATGCCATTGCCTTTTAACCTTGGTTTCCCCCTGCATCCGACCGCTTTAGCCTCAGATGCTCGGGGAATCCTCAGGCTTGTCGCTCTCTTTGTTGCTGGTGGTCGGTCGACGGAGTTGTTGTCGGGACAGTGAGCTTGGCTACCGGAGGTGTTGTTCTTCGTCTCCTGGCCGGAGTCGGCCTCTCTCTGTGGTTCTCGGTTTCAGGTACATGGTACGTTGTCTGCATGGTGCATGTAGACTCACGTGGGTGCTGATTTTCTGTAACTGCTAAAACCATTGCTTTCGGTGTCTGCTACTGGGGCCGGTGGGGTGATTTTCCCTTTGCCGCAAGAACTGCCCTGCGCTCTACTAGCCAACCCGTGCTCGACTTGCCAATTGTGCTCGGCCTGCCGATCTGTGCCTTGCCTGCCGACCTGTGCTTGCCTTGCTGCCCTGTTGCTCGGCCTGCTGACATGTGCTCCGTTTGCTGCCCTGTGCTCGACCTGCCGACCCGTGCTCGCCCTGCTACCCTGTGCTCGGCCTGCCGACCTGCGCTCGGCCTGCCGACCTGCGCTCGGCCTGCCGACCTGTGCTTGACTGTTGCCCTGTTGCTCGGCATGTTGACTTGTGCTCGTCCTGCCGACCCGTTGCCAACCACTGCTCGGCTTGCGACATGTGCTCGGCCTGCTGACCTGTGCTCGGCAAGCCGCCCTGTGCTTGACTTGTTGCCCTGTTGCTCGGCCTTTTGCATTGCGCTCCGTTTGCTGCCTTGTGCTCGTCCTGCCGACCCGTTGCCATCGATGCTCGGCATGCGACCTGTGCTGGCCTGCTGACCTGTGCTCGGCCAGCCGACCTGTGCTTGCCTTGTTGAGATGTTGCTCGGCTTGCCGACCTATACTTGACTGTTGCCCTGTTGCTCGGCCTGACCTGCCGACCCGTGCTCGACATGCCCTCATGTGCTCAGCCTGTGTCCTGTGCTCGGCCTGCTGTCCTGCGTTAGGCCTGCTGCCTTGTGCTCGGCCTGCCGACCTGTGATTGACTTGCTGCCCTGTTGCTCGGCCAGCTGACCTGTGCTCCGTTTGCCGACCCGTGCTCGACTTGCCGCCCGTGCTCGACCTACCAACAAGCGTTCGGCCTGCGCCCTGTGCTCGGCCTGCTGTCCTGCGCTCGGCCTGCCGACCTTCTGTGCTCAGCCTGCTGCCCTGCTGCTCGCCCTGATGACTTTCCATATTGGTGCTCCTGGTGGTGGTTGGTTTTTGGGGTGTTTGGATTATCTGCTCGCCATGGCGTGTTCAGCTTCGTCTGTTTTGTTTGCCTAGTGGGCTCCGGTTCTTGTCCGCTGCTTCGGCTGAGAGCCTCACCTGCTCTCCAATGTCGTTATTTTGCTTGGGCCTCCTCCTTGTGTCTTCTCCCATGCGCTGTCGTCTTTATCCCTGATGCGGTGTCGTCCTCCTTTCCTGGGCAGCGTCGTTTTGGCTAGCCTTGGCTCCGTCTACCGCTGACGTATGGGTAGTGCACGACGACGTCGCACGGGGCTCTCCTAGCCTCACTTTGACGCCGATCCAGTTGGTTGCCAGCAGTGCGTTGTCGGCTGGTCTTTGTTTGGTGAGATCCAGCGTCCTCCTCTGCACGGCGTCGGTTCTCATGTGATGTTCTCCATTGGGCTGGGCTGGGCTACTCTCCCACCTAGCCTCATCTGGGTCCCTCCTTGGTTTGTCTTTTTGGGCATCCTCTTTTTGTAAGGCTGGGCTTTTGTAGACTCTTTTCTTTGCACCTTGTGATTTTCTTGTGGGTTTTTCTTTTCTATTGGGCTATAGGCCTGATTTGTCTTCCGACCGGGGTATGCCCCGTCTGACTTTGTATATTTTTTCCTTTG
>JANZLC010000467.1:0-12320 GCA_026413385.1 Erythroxylum gracilipes
CGTCGGATTAGATGGACGGTTGGGATGGATTGCGTGGTCGTCCATCCCAACTCGTCCTTAGTATATATACTTAATAAAGAAGAAATTAGGAAGTTTGTTGGACTGCTTCTTTCTAAGTACTCTTACATATTGTAATCACCATTGCGTAATTTCTGTTTGATACAATGTATGGGAAGCATTTTTATACGTCAAGCGTTATTCACGAGCGGTGATGACTCCTGGCCTAATTTATATATTAACTTTCCAACTTTTTTGTCTCCAAATTTTATTACAAGTTATCTATGCATGCGCTAATAATTAAATGTCTTTGCCTTGGTTACTGTTAACATTGGTTGGTTGTTGCCTCTACCTTCTATTCTATATATGTAAGAGCTTGGTTAGAACGATAATACCAATTTGTCAATAATGCCTTATACTGAGTCTATAACATTGTATTGAATCCGAGACGAATACCTTTCTTTTATCACATATTCCATCAGAGAACCATATATGAAACAGATTTAATAGAGTAGATTCCATCGATTCATGCGTCATATTATTTTATTGGAATGAACATGCATGGCGTTCAGGATGATCCAACTATAGTATATTATATTCTTACTAAATTAAGAGTTACATTATTGCATGTACATATATATTACGAGTTACAAACTGATGTCTGATGAAATAATTGAAGATGAACTTGCGTCCTGGTTTCCAACGTTGCATGTGCTAATTAGCAAACTTGGATGAACCTATTCAACTTATCAATTTTCCATCGAAGTGTCTATTGTTTGTATATAAAACATATTCCACGTTTTTTAGGTTGAAAGGTAGTATTATAGTTAATACTCTTTCATCCAAACTAAGATAATCTAGGTTCGCATCTCCATATTTTACTAGACACATGGTGAGGATTTAATCATGTTGTGCCGATTCAATGTTAAAATATAGTAATGTATACAATGAATTTAAAATTCAACCATAGTAAATTAAACCACAAAGTTCAATTGAAAGGTATGTATTAATAAGCCCTTGAGAACCACAAAGTTACAAAGGGATTAACTCAACCCCTCTAAGGAAATGCAAATTATCTAGGGAGGTTGTCTTGTTACTGGCTCATCACTTAAAGTGGTTGATGCTCTTAGTAAGGAGGAGCTACCTAATCTAGTTTAAGGTGAAGTTACAGACGTCTTTAACTTCTTTCCTTTCATCTATGAACAACCTTTGGTTCCTTTCATGCCATAACATAAAGACAATACTACTAAATCCTAGATTAAAGATAGTGGGATCACCTTTACATTTGAACTTCCTATTACTTACCCGTTCAATGAATTGGTTCCACTTTAGATAACCCAAACCCAATCTGATATAAGATATAAAGCTCTACCGTCGCACTTTAGATCAATCGCACTTGAAGAAGATATATTTTGTGAATTCATCCCCTATACATATATTGTATAGGAGACACTTGAGGGAGACTGGTGTCAGGTACCTTCTTCTATCATTTGTGGGTAACTTGCTTTGAATTGCTCACCAGCAGAGGATGAACGAGGCATTGGAGGAGTTATTAGGAACTAGACTGGGTAATTCCAAAGGACCATTTAGCGAGGGAGTAAGTAAAACTTAAGGCATGTCTTGTTTGTGAAATTCCCTAATCTATGCCTTAGCCAAACTCATCTATCATCCTTACTGGTTTGGGAACATAGCTAGACGTATTATCTCTGATGGTGGTGACACCCACTGAGTTAGGAAAAAGGACATAGTTAAGTAGTTCCATGTATGAACTCTTCAATTTTAATCTCATCTAGTAGTCTACCAATCCTTAGTTATAGTTGGGAAGTATGTAGAGATGACCCAATTTGTTTCAGTTATCAAACTAAAAGAATGCTGATTTGCCATTCCCTAGTGGACTCTTTAGCTCACTGCTCAGTTTACCTCTCATATCCAAAATTTGCCTTAAAGACTACGATGACCTGTTCCTAATCTCGACATTCCATATACTATATCCTTTTAGAAAATGAATTTGTACCCATTTTACCTGAAGTGATTTCTTATCTTTTAGAAGTTTCCAAAACCACTTCATAGAAATGATATTTAAGCCCCCTTGTGACTTCGGGGCACAAATATCAGTCCACTTCACCTTAATTAGCTTTAGCTTTTCTTATTTGCCTCCTCTGAAAATAAGCAACTTCTTAGGTATCTCTCAGTATCCTTGGCAAGTTTTTTAAAGCGAAATAAGTGCAAGGACAAATAGGTGTGGAGTTTGTAGAGTACATCTTTAATTAGTTGCAGTCTACCATGTATGAGAGATGTTTATTGGTCCAGTGTCCTATTCTTTGATGAATTGAGTCAAGGAGGGACTGTCGTTCTCTGTGTGATATCCTCTTAGCAAATATAAGGATTCAAAGGAATTTGAATGAAGGGTTAAGAGGTTTAAAGTTTCTAATCTGAAGAAGTCAAATCTATTACTGAGGCATTTGAAGCTGAGATAATATCTAGCTCTTTGTATGGTTAATAGATAGGCCAAAAAACAGACAATTTTTAATAGAATTCATTATTAGGTTGAATAAATGAGGATAAGAAAAACATAACAAGAGAACATCGTTAGTAGAAAATAGAATAATTAGCTACAGCTGCCTATATTGACAGTGGCATATGGAACCATTGTCTTTGTCAATTCTATCTCTCAAAAGCCTATGCAACACGTTCATGCAAATAGAGAAAAGCTATGAAGATGTGGATCTCATTGTTTGAGTCCTTTAGTATATTAAATCTTGTTGTTGGCTCCTTATTGAATAATATGTTATAAGAAACTATTAAGATAGATTGCTCAATCCATCAAATAACCTAGTTTGGAAATCCAAATGCTTTAAGAGTGTTAAAAAAAAGAAGCCAATCCATTAGGTCTGGTTCTGCCGGATTCTGGCGGAACTGCACGTTGCCGTTTAGATCCATGTGTCGTCTGCTTCCTGTGTTGACCTCGACGCTGAGATTCTTGCAAAACAAAGAAGGTGCGTCGGAGGTTGTGTCCCGCTTAGCCCCTCCGACACTCAAGTTAGTCTTTTTGTGAAGGTGAGGATGCTGAATGCAGAGAGTGGCTAGGTTATGATTGTACATACCTCTTTCACGATGAGATATTACCTTATATATTGGATGGATGTTAGGGTTAGGTCTTTACGTAGTCTTCTACCTCTGCATGGAAAGATTTCTCCTGCTGATGGGCTTTGGAGAATATAGATCGATCGGCCCACGGGTTGTTATGACCAAGCCCAGGCCTAAAATGGCCGACCCGACCAAGGTCAAAAGCCTTCTTGAATTCTATAATATGCAACTTCTGCATAAAACCAAATTAGATGGGATCTATTAGCAATAATCTAGGAAATTATCTTATATAACATTACGACAAGATATAGGTAAAAAGTTTTGGGTGGTGCTTGGTTTAGGGATTTGAAGCTCCATGCAAATATGGGTATTATTTAATGATATATGCATATTTGACTATATTTATATCTTATATTTGACGTATTTTTCTTGATATTTTGTAATTTTATTGAATATTTGATGCTTAATTGGCTTTAAGTGCTTTTATAAGTTATAATTGTCTTTATGAAGCAAAAGGAGAAGAATTCAGGTAAAAATGAGACATAAAATGAAATTGTTAAACAAATTAGAGATACACTATTGTGTCTGAGCCCTTGTAAGTCACAAAGCCTGTGTAAAATCACAAATTCTGGAGTTTTTGAATATACACGTTCTCTCACACTCTTATATATCAGACTGTGTATGTCCCAGAAATCCTAAATTTTACTATAAAAGGACATGAACATAGGCAAATTAAAAAGAGCAGACTTTTGGTGCAGATTCAAGATATAGAGAACATACAGAAGGGATGATATTGATTCAGAGACTTGGAGAATGTAACAAAAGCATTAAGAGATCCAATAGATTACAAAATCAAACGTCAAACTTGCAAAAACGTTCAATAAAAGAGGAAAGGAGATTTAAAATTATAATTCATTTTTTTCTTTCTATTTTTCTTCCTCTTTATCATGGATTTTGTTTTCTATTATGTGTAACTAAATGCTTTTTTGCGTCTAGGTGTGATGAACCCTATTTGAGATAACAATATGTTTTTATTCTTTTATTTAATGCAATTATTTTGATTAATCTTTTATGATTCAATCATGTATTTTATATATGTTCTAATAGATTCAGAATATTAATGTATAATCAGATTTCATATCATGGAGATTGAGAACTCCTATATGTGAATAGATCTACCATAATTGAAAGGAGTTGATTGTAAATGTGGAGATAGATCAATATAAATCCTCTGAATTAGGGTTAAACCTAATAGCGAAATTCATAAATCAATAATGAAATCTTATTAACTCTAACTTGGAAGATTTCAGTTAGTACCCGTATAGATTAGATGTTAGTAGTCTTAAGAGAGTTATTAATATAAGATAGGAATTTTCACGGTCTAATAGTCAATAAAATAATTTCATGATAAAAAGTTAATTATTTAATGATTTTTAGGGGGATTCATCACCTAGACACTAATTTTTGATATTGAGTTTTCCAAAAATTTTCTTTAGCCTTCTACAATCGTTATTTGTTTCCTATTTTATTTTAATTGTTTAAGTTTTAGTTTTAATTAAAATTCAATTATCTATTTCATAAGTAAGATAATAGGAGAAAGATAACTACTAGTAGTCACTGTCTTTATGGGATCGACTTGTACTTGCCTGTGCTAACTACAACTATGTCATACACTTATGGTTAATTCAAATATAGGCCTTAATCATAACCAATCAAGTTTTTAGCGCCATTATTGGGGATGGTAATATTAAGAAAGCCCATATTCTATTAATCTATCCATTATTTTTGTATTTATTTTATTATATTATATCTAATTGTATTTTTGGCTCATTTTGTGATTTATTTTAGGGATTAAGATTTACATCATCAGCAAAACTCACAATGAAAGGATGGAGTAGATAGTAATCTTATGGGAGCTACGATATGTCTTTGCAATACGTAACATCAACATATAGGAAAGATATGTATTCTCACATATTTTTAGAGGATCAATCGACATCCATGCCATGTTACAACGATTATGGTAGTAACCGTTACAATCATGAATGTCAAGCAACAACCTATATGTGGGAACAATCAAGAATGTACAATCAACCTCAAGGTGTACTATAGGAGAACAGTTACAATTCATAATGGAGCAACTCTTACACTTATGGATGGAATGATTATACTCTAGCTGGATATTTACCGTACCAAGCACCTCGAGTTAAGGAGCCAACTTTGAAAGATATGATGATCAATTTTGCTTAAGAACCAAACATGAGGCATCAAGAAACAATAGCTTGTATACAAAATATGGTAAATTGGATTAATTAGCTAACAAAGATATAATGGAATGCCTTACCAAACTTAAAGCTAGCAAACGTGAATTCAAAGAAAGATTTTCTTCACCTAAATATTTTTTAAGCCTATTAATACAGTAGAGTGAAGAAAGAAAAAGGTTGACTTTATGGATAAAGTGGCATTCTAAGAAGACGATGAGGTAATTGTTGCTAGTGTAGAGGAGCAAAAAGATATGACAGAGGCAACAAATACAAAAGATGAGGAAGTTTTACTCCAAAAAGAGGAAGTAAAGTGGTGGCAAACAATAATTGAAGAACAAGATGAGCTATAATCCTTTATTTGTGAAGAGAAAGAAGAAGTGTGGGCAATGGTAGTTAAGGAAGAACTGGCAGAGGAACCATATAAGGAAACTACCAATGAATAATTGGTAGCCACCTTAAGTACAGAGGATTCCCACTTTCTCCAAAATAAACTGCTTAAGCCAATTGACAATTCATAGAATTTTGTTATCCTTTATTTTATTAACAATTTGTCATTGAAAAGGGCACTACTGTGTTAATTAGTTTTATTAATTTAATACATTATGTCCTTATGATCATCTTGCAACATGTGACTTATTTACAGCTATGAAATCTCTGTGGAGAAAAGGGTGGAAGCAAGTCACTAATCATAGACTCAGGATAAGGGTAATATGTAGCGTATGTCAAGCTACCGATGTAAACAAGCGCTACTTGGAAGGCTACTCAAGAATTATGATAGATTTTATTTTCATGTTTCTTAGTTATTTTTCATTATTGTTATTTTTATTTTTTTAATCTTTTATCCCTTTTTCTTTGTATTTTGTAAGGAGTAGTGTATCTAATATTGGATGGATAGTCTCACAAAATTGGAAATCATCTTACTTTGGAAAGTACCAACTCACCTTTCTCACTTTTATTTTACTATGCTTATATAGGGTATATTGAGGACAATGCACAATTTAAGTGTAATGAAGGGGTTAATGATTTTAATAATTTCTTTAAGCTTATTATAATCTTTATTATTAAATTTATGAACTGATATCCTGAATTAGTGTAAATTTGTCCATCAATACTGTATTTCATTATTGAATATTGCTTTGAATTGATATGTAAAAGGATGATAGTTAGAGTAGACTTGTTCTTATAAGTCATATTTTTAGCATTCATTGAGATAATCAAGTTGAATGAAAATTGCATATTATTTATACACATATAGACCCTATTTTCTTGAGCTTTTGAGCCTAAGAGCCAATTTTTTTAAAAAAAGCTCTTTTTTTCCTTGCATGTGTGTTATCAAACATAGTGGAATAATTCTAAAACTTTCTTTTATTATATATACTGAGATCATATTTTATTAAATTAAAAACATTGAAGTGATGAAGGCACTTAGATTTAACAACTTGTTTTAGCCTATTTTCTTGATAATTACCTTACCTATACCTTATCTTTAGGCATAACCAAGTTTGAGCCTTAGCTTTTTTTATTGTTTATAACCCCAATTATTAACCTTTATCTTATTTTTCTTTGAAGCCTTTTTATTGTTTTGAACCTTGAAGGTTATTTACATTTTTTGCTTGATTGAAACTTGAAAATTTGAAAGGTTCAATATTTCTTCAATAGTGGTACAAGCTCAAATTCAAAAAAAAAGTGAGTGATACCAATGAAGTTGCAACAAATAAACCTATGTATATTGTGAACAAGTTTCATATAATGACTTTTTAATAAATTTCCTTCAGTTAACCCTTTTATTTATCCCAATCATACTGTACCTAGACCCCATTACAACTCGTATAAAGTCTTTTTGATTTTTGCTTCTACTTTACATATATGTGGTGGAGATGTGATAGTATTGCAAGCCTATGGTAAGAGTTTTACTATTCATTGATTTGAGATTTTGATACTTGAGCTTATTGAGCAAAATCTTGGTAGAAGTGTAAAGGTTTATGCTTTTGATTTCAATGCGATTATTAATGTGATTATCACTAATATTGACTTATAAAGTTAGTTTAGGATCTTGATTTTACTTGTATGTTAATTTGATTAATATGACATGATGATTTAAAGTATGAATGAACAAGTTAAGATTAATAAAGGATGGGTGTCGTGAAGTTAATAATTTATGGTTAGCTTGAGGATAAGCAGAAGCTTAAATGTGGGAATGTTTGATGATGGAACAAAAGGAGAAGAATTCAAATGAAAATGTGACATAAAACAAAGTTATTAAGTAAATTAGAGATACATGGTCGTATATGTGCTTGTGTAAGTCTCAATGCCTATGTAAAATTGTGAATTCTAGATTTTTTTGAATATACACAGTCTCTCACACGCCCATGTATCAGACCATGTATATCCCAGACTATAAAAGGATATGAGTCGAGGCAAATTGAAAAGAACAAAATTTGGGAGCAGATTCTAGATGTGGAGAACATATAGAAGGGACAATATTAATTTAGGAGATTGTGAAGAAATTTTCAAGAGATCCAATAGATTACAACATCAAACCTCAAAATTGTAAGCACATTCAATAGAAGATAAAGAAAGATTTGAAATTATGATTCCTTTGTTTTCTATCGGTTTTTCTTCCTATTTATCTTTGATTTTGTTTTCTATTATGGAAATAAATGCTTTTTGGTGTCTAGGTGTGATGAACCTAGTTGAAATAACAATATGTTTTGATTCTTTTGTTTAATGCAATTATTTTGATTGATATATTGTTAATTATGTGTTTTATATATGTTCTTATAAATCCAGAATATTAGTGCATAATATGATTTTATATCATAGAGATTGAGAAATCTTGTGTGTGAATAGATCTATCATAATTGAAAGGAGTTGATTGCAAACCTAGAGATAGATCGACATAAATTCTCTAAATTAAGGTCGAACCTAATAGCAGAATTCATAAATCGATGATGCAATCCTAGAAGATTTAACTATAAATATTTTAGTTAATAACCCTGTGGATTAGTTGTTAGTAGTCTTGAGAGAGTTATCAACATAATATAGCAATTTTCGGTCCAATAGTTAATAAAATAATTACATGATAAAAGGTTAATTATTTAATGATTTTTAAGAGAATTCATCACCTAAACACTAATCTTTGATATTAAGTCTTCCAAGTAATTTCCTTAGTCTTCTACAATTGCTATTATTTCATATTTAATTTTTGTTGTTTTTATTTTTAATTAAAATTCAAATATCCACTTTGTAGGTTAGATAATAAGAGAAAGGTAACTACTAGTAATCACTGTCTTTGTGGGATTAACTAGTACTTGCCTGTGCAACCTATAGTTATACCATACACTTATGGTTAATTCAGATATTGTCCTTAATCATAGCCTATCATTTAACTCTTTTAACATTCTCTTGCTTTCAATAAATTCTAGAACAACCTTAATCACCATACCTCTTGCCATATTTTAGGTATTTTAAAAGAAAGAAAAAAGAATTAATACTATTAAGCCCTAAACCCTTACTTAGGTTCGTGCTAAGTAAGGCAATTGGTACATCTAGTTTAGTAAAAGGTCTTACAATTATATAAACTTGCTCTTTACTAAGAGACAAAAGAATGACAAATATAATTATATGTATCAAAGGAGATAATTTGGTGGCCTTACTTAAAGCTCCTTAGAAATATTTGAGGGTCAACTCCTTAAAAACCTTTAAAAAGTGTAGGTTATTCCCTCCTCATCTGGGGGAGAAACTATCATGTATAATTCCTCCTTGATACTGTTATTATGTTGTTTGCTTCCTTTTAAGGGTTGCATCTTATGTAAAGCATTTATTTGACTTTCTTTCTTCAATATATTTTTAACCTCCAAATTTTTTTGGAAATTTCCAATAATAGTGGTAATGTATTGTTTTTCTTTAAACTAATATTTTTTGTCATTTCTTTCTTCATACCAAAATCATTCCTTTATTTTATCTTCTAGTGGAAAATAAATTTTTATGTAAAATCTATGTTCGGTGTATCAAAAATTTGTGAAAATGTGTTAGAGTGTTAAGAATATATAGTTCTTGTCTTTTAAAAAAATCAATGAGAGTTTGGGTGTTGAAGATTTTTTTTGAATGTCCCAAACTTGATGTAGCTACTGCTCTTTATTACTTATCTTTGTTGTAGTCGTTTTGTTGTTGATTTGTAAGATAAGGTCTCTCCTTATCTTCAAACTTTGTATATAACTCTTCTTTCATTAATTTCATTTCTTATTTTAAAAAAAATCAATGAGAACATATTAATTAAGATAATTTTTATAATTTGTATGGTGTCAAATATTTTTAACTCGATTGTCTTAAATAATGGTAATCTAGCGTTGCAAAAAACATTTTTTTTTGTTAAAAGGGGTGTGAAGAGTGTATGTTTATAATAATTTAGTGGCATATTTTATACAATATGATGATATTAGAGGTATATTGTAGTGGTATATAGTGTTGCTTGACATATATGTTTTTATTCTTAGAGTCCACAAAGGAAGATAAAGTTATTACGAAATAACAATTTTATTTATAACAAAGAGAAAAGAAATTCATAAGCTTTGAGAATAATAACTAACATATTCTTTGAGTTAATACAATACACGACTAAGATGATACTAAACATAATGCTAAATATGGCTTGTACAACACATCTAGGAACCAATGATATCAAAATAGGAAGCTTAAGAGTTAATTAAAAACATAGGAAAATGATATTGCTCTAGATGACAAGGTCAAGGCTAAATGTGAACAAAGGAACAAAAATGACAAGTTGGATTATGGATTGTTAATAATTAAAAAGGAACATGGAATGGAGCTAGATAACAACATTAGGGAAATTTCCCAAACATTGTCATTTGTGTAGCATTTTTTAACAAGTGAGGCCTTTTTGGGAACCCACTTACGAACTAGGATGCACATTTGGTAAGAGGTCCATAAAAAACATTAAAAACTGCTATAGTTGATTTTTTAAATAGGAATTTTTCAAAATTGTCAAGTTTTGGGGTATAAATTTAATATTTTACAAAATATTATGGTTCATTTTAAATATTTTGAAACGTTGAGGTTAGATTGAATTTTGGTGAAAATGTTAAGGTCCAATTTGATCCTTTTTTCAAATCTTAGTTATCCAGTCAAAACTATTTCTAACAATGTAGAAGGATGAATTAAGGCTAATTTGATTTTATTAGAATTAAATTAATTAGAATTATAATTTGATTTTAATTATAATTAAAGAGTTTTAATTTTAATAAAAGACTCTTATGATTTTTCTATAAATAAGAAGGCGCTTTTTAGAAGCTAGCACTTTTAGGTTTTCCTTCTCTCAAAGCAGTTGAGAATTGCTCTGTGGATACCATCCGAGGCTGGACAATCGGATAGCTGGTGATTAATCAATTAGAAATAGTTTTGGAGATTTTTTATCGGAAAGCGAACAAGGTACAATTTTAAATCGATTTGTGTTTTAATCAAGTTTAATCAATTATCGGGATCTGCTCAGAATCCGTAAAATTTTTTGTTTTCCGCTGCGCCCGTAATTTGATCACGGTTGGATTCCAACACTCAATATGTAAGCTCTCTTAACGGGTCAGAGAAACTTATGCTTACGATTGATATGAGCAACTATAGGAGACCTTAACCTTTATATAGCTTCTATATCGGGCTTCCACATTACAAGGCCAATATGGACCAGTTCACACTAAAAAGGATTCATTTTCTACCTAAACTTTGACCTATTAATCTAAATTATTTATTGGGCCACTTTATTACCCTTACTTGACACTAAAAGAAAATAGGACAATCTGCGACGTTTAAAATCTTAAAAATTGTCACAGAATATAATTTGTGATGTTTTAAAAAACGTTACAAAAACACGTCGCAGAATGTAGTGTAAGCAAAAGGATTCTGCGACGTTTTACATAAAACGCATGGAAAACACAAACATTCCGCTATGTTTTAAAAAACGACAATGAAAAATTGGACATTGTCGTAGAAAGTCATATTACGCGACGTTTTTGGAAACGTTACGGAAGGTCATTCGTATTGTTTTTTTAATAATTGTTTTTAAAATAGTTATTTTTAATTCTAATAATTATTTTTGATTTTAATAATAATTATTTTAATTTTAATAGTTATTTTTTAAAATACGAACTTTTTTATATTTTAGCGCTATTGTTATTTTTCTTTGAATAGAACAAAGGAAAAGGGAAAAAATAAATAAATAAATTTAAAAAACAAGTAGAATATTTACGTTTTTTTTTAAATAGAATAATATTTACTTCAAAGACCCGACAACATACAAATCCAATTCTATATAACTGTATTGCCAAAGTTATCTTCAACCGAACACAAAGCTGAGATGTCTACAGTGGCTGATGCGTAATGGCTACTGTAGCAGGTTGCACATCACCGCCCTTTGCAAGCTTGCATCGTCCCAACCGAACAACACCCACCTGCGATTCTTGCTTCCAACTGATATTGCATTGTTTTCCACGTGGGGTTCATCACAGAGATTGTCACAAAAGGAGGACCGATCTTTTCCTCTTCGGTTCTGCAACGTTTGGCCACTACTGTAGTAGATTTCCTTACTCCGATTTTTGAAACTTTGCTTTGTCTCCAACCCCAACAGAGGCTTTCGATGCTCCGATCTTCGCGCTAGTTGTGAGTCTCCAGTTGGGTCTACTCGGTTCAGTGCCGACACTGTGCGGATTACTTTTTTTCTTTGGTTAGAAAGGGAGATCTGGTCCTTCTCCGTTCCTCTAAGCCTTTTACTTGCGGAGAGCAGCCCAGATGGCCACTTGTGCTACCACTGGCTATTCTTCCGAGGCAGGACAACCTCCAGGCTCTGCTTTACCGGGTTCTTCGTTTGTTGATCCCGTTGTGTCGTCTACTGCTGAGTTGCCGGCACGACCATCCCTCTCCTTTCGTGATTGCTTGGTAGGGCAGTCATCTAGAGCCAAGTTC
>JANZLC010000547.1:0-12315 GCA_026413385.1 Erythroxylum gracilipes
AATTTCTTTATTTTATTTGGGCCTGTAAATATTTCTGTTCTGAGATTTACAACATGTATTATATGTGTGTGGGTTTGGGTTATTAAATAAAAATATCAGTGTGATGGTTGGTTTTGTTTGTTCTGTCTTGGGTGGCATCCATATATCTTCCCAGGGGATATTTGGGTGTTACACTAACTTGTTTTGTATTTTGATACATGGTTAGTTTTGCTATAAATAAAGTCTGTTTTGGTTCAAATCATATTCTGCTTTGAAGGGTTTATAACCTATTTTGATATTCAGTTCTGACATTTTTACCTTCTAACATGAGATTTAAATGATTTGCTTCAATATGAGAAATATTTTATAGTGATAAGTTATGTTCGGTTCTAAGATGCATTATGTTTGAATTCTGATACTGGTGAGTTTTGCTTTGGAACAAATATATATTATGTGCTGCTATGTTATATTCTGTTAAATGATTCATGGTATTTGGATTGCTTTTGAATATGTGAATGCTTAGATGATTGTTAAAGACAATTGTCAATATCTATCCTATTTAGTTATTCCCCACTAAGTTATATGCTTAGCAGGGTAGATTTGCCCCATGTAGGTTCAGAGAGAAGGGTATAAAGACTGGAACAAAGACAATTGCAGTGGCCAATGAAGATTGTGTTTTGTTGTGAATAATGTTTAGTTTGTCACTAAGTTAAACTCATTATGATGAGACAGTTTGTATTTTTCATATATGGTTTGTGATATTTATACATAGAAAGACATTTGGATTTTCAAGGCATGTAATATATTTGTGTTATGTTAGTATATATTGTATAGTATGTTTAAAACATAATGAAATGTAAAGTAAAGTATGGTGCTTGAGTTTCTGAGAATGCTTGGAATTGTTGGTATGATATATTTTGTTGGTATGGTATGTAAAGCACCTGCATATCCTCCCAGGGGATATGTGGGTGCTACAGGAATTCCTTTTTCAAACATTCTACAATGGAGTGAATCCACCCATGAGAGGCACTATTGATGCAGTCTCAGGAGGATCGTTAATAAGGAAGACAGTAGATGAAGCCGAAGAGTTATTAGAGGAGATGGCTAGCAACAGTCACTTATCAACAAATGAGAGGAGTAAACAACCTATAACTTTTCGAGAGCAAAAGGGAGAGATAGTTGTCGACTAAATGACAGAAATGCAAGCAAAGATCGACAATCTAACTCAATAGCTAAACAATATGAAGGCCTCTTCCTCAGCTTCTGTGAAAGTTGTTCAGTTGAAGTGTGAGCTGTATGGACAAATAGACCATGATACCATTGCTTGTTTCCTAATGAAGAGTCTTGAGCCAGAACAAATGAATTACATGGGAGTGTAATATGTCGAGGAGGGGGAAAAACCCCTACTTCAACATGTACAATCCTGAGTGGAAAAATCACCCAATCTTCTCTTGGTCAAACAATATGGAAGGCTAATTCAGACCTCAAGGACCACCTGGTTTCTAACAAGAGAAGCCGAACACAAAGGACTCCAAATTAGACAAGATTCTAGAAAAAATTGGGGGTATGGAGGATGCACATAAGAGGAATGAAGGCAAGTTCGAGTAAGTAACAAAGAATCACATCTCTTCAATACATAACCTGGAAGTCCATGTAGACCAATTGGCAGAAGTGTTGTCGACCCGAAATGCAAGAACCCTCCTAAGTAACACAGAGTCCAACCCAAAGGAAAGAATCATAGTTATCACCCAAGCCAATGAGGAGAAGCTCAACCAAACGAGAGAAGATAGAGAAAAGGAGAAGGAAAAAGTAAAAAAAAAATTCTTTCAAAGAGAACTTGAATTGAAACCAATCGAGGAGCATCAATATGAAATTCTTTACCTTATTCTAGCACAAAAAAAGTTAATTCCAGTCAAGGAAAAAGGGAAAATAGAAGGTCAAAAGAATAAGGAAAATTTCCTGCTGGCCAAGTACAATCTACCTGAAATGAAAAAGTACTAGCCTCTGATTCCATATCCGATTAAGGCAATGAGGAAGTCCAAAGACACTAAACTAAATGACATTATAGATATAATAAAACAATTGAAGACGTGACTCACACTAATGGAATCAATCAGAGAGAAGGTAGAAAAGGAATTGGTAGAGGAAAGAAACCCTAATATAGAACAAAAGAGCAACTAGTCAAACAGATCATCAATTCGGGGCAAAGTATACTTGTTCTTAACAGTCACCTTGTTGAGTCTCTGGTAATTAATACACATACGCCATGTCTTGTCCTTCTTTTTAACAAACAGAATCGATGCTCCCCATGTCGACGAACTTGGCCTTATGTACCCCTTCTCTAACAGTTCTTCCAACTGTTCTTTAAGCTCCTTCAGTTCAGCTGGAGCCATTCTATACGGTGGTATAGAAATGGGTGTGGTTCTTGGAATTAAGTCAATGGCAGACTCGATTTTCCTCACCGGTGGCAATCCAGGTAAATCCTCTGAAAACACGTCTAGAAACTCCCTCACAATCAAAAAATCTTCTAACTTCCCTTCATTTACATCAGTGTCCACGACGTGTGCCAAGAAGGCTTCATACCCTTTTCTTATCATCTGGTCGGCGAGCAAAACTGAAACAATTCTGGGTGATGGCATTCTTCTATCTCCCCTGAAAATCACCTTCTCACCATTGCCAAAGTCAAACTCTACCTCCTTGAGGCTACAATCTAACTTTGCACAATATTTCTCGATAGCATCCATACCTAGTATAACATCTAGACCCTTCAGCTCTAGAGGCAATAAGTCTACTACCAGTCTAGTACCCTCAATAACCAGTTCACGGTCTCTATATACTTGACTTATTATCACCTTCCTCCCTAAAGGAGTGCTAACAATCAAGGGACTATCCAATGCACCAAATTCACATAATGTAAAACCATGCTTGCATAAACAAATGAATGCGTAAAACCATAATCAATTAAGACATACTTCAGAATTAAATAACTGAGCCATACCCGTGACAACTTCGGGTGCAGCTACAACTTTCTCTCTGGTCATGGCGAACACCCTTACTTGAGCCTGAGGCTGATCCCTTGGTCTTCCTGGAGGAACAACCTTCCTTACAGCTCCAGAACTACCCACCTCAGTGATTGGCATAGTCCCTACTGTTTTTGCTCTCCTCAGGGCATGTAACTGCGACCTCTCTTGCCTTGTTGCTTAGGAACAGTCCCTGACCATGTGCCCCTTCTCTCCGCATCGGAAGCATGCTCCAAGTACCATAAAACACTCTCCTCTATGAAATTTCCCATAATGCTCACATTGGGAATTAGTATTAATGTGACTACTCCTCTTCATCCTTTTATTGCCTCCTACCGTTGAGGCTTGCACTGAAACTGCCTTCACTTGCTTACTTTTGGTAGAGCCACTACTCCCCACTTCGCTCTGGGAGCGGAAGCTCCTTACACTCCTCTCTGTAATTGGAGTACTCATCCCCTTCTTAACAGACTGTTCCCAACTCTTCCTCTTCTTATTAACTTCAAGAATCACTTCATTTGGAGGTCGGATGATGAAGTTTTGGCCAACAGAATTCAACATGGTTTTGTTCTCAATCACACTGAACCTATCTTGGGACAATTAACATAACTTTCACTAAAGATAGCTGAGTAAGGTCATTCTTAGACAGTTTGAAAGAAGACTTCTAGATCTACAACTTTTATAAAGACCTCGAAGTGATATTTTACCATTTAAAGGGTCAAAAATGCAAATTTCTGAAAGTGAATAGTGTTTGTCGGTTAAACGGACATACATGCCTGCCTAACGGACATACACGGGTTTGGGGCCCATTCCAAACCCGATAAGGTTTGTTTAACGGACATTTGGGTCCTCACAGACCCGAGAAAGTCCGTTTAATAGACCTAAAGTCCGTCTAACGGACATAAGTGATACAAAACTCCCTCCAAAGCCTCTCCAATGGTTCTTACATCCATTCTAACATCATGTTCACTCATAATCTTCTCAAATTCACCTTTTCTAGTGCAATATCACTTCTTAACAATTTAACCGTCAAAATGATCTAATAAAATTCTCAATTCTCAACTCATTTTATTCATCACATTCAACTACATCTCATCATTCACTAAAGTTATCCTAATATACATCCTATTCAGCATCACCAACTTGTAATGATCATATCTTTCAACTCTGATATCCAAGAATTTCATAATTTATATCGTTGGAAAGCTAGAAAGATCATCTGCAACTTCCAAGTAGATAATTTTGGCTAATTCTACCTAGATCGATGCAGTTTTTCCTTTGAGTTCAATACACAATTTCTACACCTATGAAAGTATGTAAAATGCAATATAAAGACTTGAAAAGTCATAAACAAACATAATGTATATGTATTTCATTAACATCAAAAGATAAGAGTTTTACCACGCTTTAGTGGACATTTCAAGCCGTCTTACATCATAATCCAAAATACAAGCTTTACAAGAACAATAATTGCTCAAAATGCGACTAAAGCCTTGTTTTACATTATCTAGCTTTAAAAACAAAATATGCAAATTGGAGTGATGCCTTGACTCTCGACTCGATCACTTGATATCTTGCTCATCGCCTGAAGATGGGAAAGAACAGGGGGTAAGCTTAAAGCTCGTGGGTAATAGTTTTATAATCGGTAACAAGCAAAAACCATTTAAAACATTCATGATCATAGCAAATTCTCATTGAATCATAAAACACAAAATTCTCAAATTCTCAACTTATTAAACCAATTCACAACTCACATAAGTCATGTATCACTTAATTCAAATTTCACATAATTCAAACTAATTCACATCTCAACTTGTCAGACCAATTCAAACTTGCCAATACTTTATAATCATATAAACACATCATAATGGTTTGGGTAGTCCGTAACATAACGTACTAGCACATTCCCCATAAGGGTCTTGTGTAGTCATAAACAAAACGTACTATCGCAACCCCACAAAATAGTTTTGCGTAGCTGTGAACTTAGGGGAGTCTGTGAAGGAGCTCCATACCACTGGCGGACAGGCAGAAAAAACCTTTAGTCAAAGTGTGCTTGACAGACAGAACAGACCACTACAAACCTACATAACATGTAATTCATAACTTGAAAACCGATTGACCAAATAACACATTTCGAAAACTTGCTTTTCATGAACATGAAATATTTCATATGCATTTCCATCATCATTTCACAATTCATCAACCAACTTTATATACCAAACATAATAGTCATTTCTCAAATCATTTAAAAGAAACAAATTCAACACTTATGAAGCAATTGGAAATCATTCTCATATCAACTCAACATTCATTCACAAAATTCACATACAAAAAACATGTGGCACATTCTCAAGAATTTAAAGAACAATAAATGCATATTTATAAGGTAGTTGGAAAATCATTTAATTCCATTTATTTGAAGAACATTTATGGCTTATTAACTCAATTATAAAAAAGTAACCCACCTTAATTTCCTTGCTTAAAAACTTGCTCAAGGATGCCTCTCCTCTTGCTCTTCTTGTCCCTCTTGCCTCCCTTCACATTAGCAAAAATCTCCAATTCAATAGGAATCCAAATTGGACAACCCAAAGAAACATATGCAAAAAATTGATTTTAGAATAGTTAAACCCATGTATTTCCTAAGCTCTTTAAGCCAAAACCCCTTCCAAAATCCAAAAGATTAAACATAAACTTACCTTGAATCTTCACCAAATAATGATTTTCTTGGCTCTAATGGAAGCTCTAATCCTCCTCTTCCTTTTTCCCTTCTTGAGCAACTTCAAAATCACTCTTTAAGACTAAGCAAAATCAAAACCTAGCTTAGCTTTCTTTCTCTCCTTTCTTTTCTCACCGACGACACTCTCTCCCTCTTCTCTCTTCTAATTTTTATTTTTTCCCTCTTCAAATGCAAGTCAAGTCATTTCTTTCTTTTATACCTTTGTTGAATCTAAAATATCCAATTTACCCTTCCATTAATGCCTTAAGACTTTACAACATAAGTGATCTTCCAACAATGCCCCTCATGTAATCTTACCACCCTAACACTTTAATTCAATTAACCTATGTCGTATAATCTCACTCATATTAACATGCTAATTAACTCCAAGATAAACTAATCTATCAAGGCCTCAAAATTACTTTAAATCGTGCTTAATTAAGAAAAAAATTCTAGGGCTAACATTTCTTCCTCTCTTAAAAGAATTTCATCCTTGAAATTCTTACCTGAATCATCGAAGAGGTATAGATACTTCTCCTTCATGGCTTCCAAGGGCTCCCACGTGGCCTCTTCCACAGAATGGTTTCTCCACAAAACTTTGATTAGCTGAACTGTCTTTTTCCTTAGGACCTTCTCCTTGGTGTCCAAGATCTCCACTAGAGTCTCCTCATAAGTCAGATCAACTCTTAACTAAACCTCAGTGGTCTGAATAATATGGAAAGGATTTGATCTATACCTTTCACAAAATGGAAAGATGAAAGACATCATGCATTTATGATAATTCTGGTGGCAGTGCCAACCTGTAGGCTAGCGGTTTAATCCTCTTAAGAATCTCGTAAGGACCCACATATCTTGGACTCAACTTACCCTTCTTGCCAAACCTCATGACTCCTTTCTAAGAAGATGTCTTGAGGAAAACTTTTTCACCTACTTCATACTCCATTTTCTTCTAGTGTGCATCGGTGTAGCTCTTCATTCTATCCTATGCTGCTTTAAGTCGTTGCTTAACTAGATTGACCTTGTCAACTGTCATTTGAAGTAACTCTGGTCCTATCAGTTTCCTCTCTCCTTCTTCATCCCAGCATATCGGAGTTATACATCTCCTTCCATACAATGCTTTATAAGGAGCCATCTGAATGCTCGAGTGGTACGAATTATTATAAGCAAATTCGATCAATGGCAAGTGTTCATCCTAAACGCCCTTGAAATCCATCACATATGCCTTAGCATTCCTTCAAGGGTCCTAATGGTCCTCTCATATTGCCATCTGTTTGAGGATGAAAAGCAGTGCTAAAATTCAATTTGGTTCCCAGAGCCTCTTGTAAGCTTCCCCATAATATCAAAGTAAACCGAGGATCTCTGTCAGAAACTATAGAGTCGGGAATTCCATGGAGTCTCACTATCTCATCAATATACTTCTTTGCTAGCACATACAGAGAATCAGTCTGTTTAATTGTTAGAAAATGGGCTAACTTTATCAACCGATCAACAATAACCCATATAGCATCATACTTCCTACCAGTTTTGGGAAAACCCATCAGAAAATCCATAGCTATCCTTTACCACTTCCACTCAGGAATGGACAATGGCCTTAACTTTCTAGAAGGTGCCTGGTGTTCAGCCTTGACTTGCTAACACACTAGACACTTGCTCACATATTCAGCTACATCTTTCTTCATGCCTTTCTACCAGAAATGGTCTTTCAAATCTCTGTACATCCTGGTGCTGCCTGGATGCATGTTATAAGGTGCATTGTGCGCCTCATCCAGTATTTCCTCCTTTACTTCCTTGACATTCGGAATACAAAATCTGTTTCTGACAACCATAAGCTTATCATCCCTCACTACCACTTCAGATTTCTTGCCATTCTAAATTTCTTCTCGAAGCTTACTCAATTCTGCATCCTGTGCTTGTAACTCCTTAACTTTCTCCCTGAGTATCGGCCTCACTCTGAAATTTGCAATCACACAATCTGGTTCCTCCTATTTCAAACTTATTCTAAGCTTTACCATTTCTTCCAATAACGGCAAATACACTGTTTGAACATAAGCAATAGAGGACTTCCTACTTAAGGCATCTGCTACTACATTCGCCTTTCCTAAATGATATTCAATCAACAGGTCATAATTCTTGAGCAACTCTAACCATCTTCTCTGTCTCAGATTCAACTCTTTCTGACTTAACAAATACTTGAGGCTCTTGTGATCAGTGAAAATCCTCGTCTGCACCCCATATAGGTAGTGTCTCCAAATATTCAGGGCAAAAACCTCTACAGCCAATTCCAAATCATGGGTTGGGTAATTCAGTTCATAAGGTTTTAGCTGCCGTGAGGCATAAGCTATTACCTTGTCTCCTTGCATCAATACAGAACCCAAACCCTTCCTTGATGCATCACTGTATACTATATAACTTCCCTCTCTTGTAGGCAAGGTCAGAATTGGAGCACTTATCAATCTATGCTTAAGCTCCTCAAAGCTCTTCTGGCACTCATCAGTCCAGATAAACTTCTGATTCTTCCTCAACAACTTAGTCATCGGAGCAGCTATCATCGAGACCCTTTGACAAATCTCCTATAATACCCTGCCAGACCTACTTCTTACCTCAGCCACTATCTTCGGTGCATGCCAATTCACCACTGCTTCAATTTTCCTTGGATCAACATGTATCCCATCTTTAGAAATCACATGTCCAAGGAAAATCACTTCATGAAGTCAAAATTCACATTTGTTGAATTTGGCATAAAGCTCCTTCTCCCTTAATCTCTGCAACACTATCCTGAGATGTTCTTCATGCTCCCCTTTACTCTTGGAATAAACCAGAATGTCATCGATGAACACTATGACAAACTGATCCAAAAACTCCTTGAAAACCCTATTTATGAGATCCATAAATGTAGCCGGAGCATTGGTTAATCCGAAGGGCATAACCAGAAACTCATAATGTCCATATCTGGTCCTGAAGGCTGTCTTGCTTACATCAGGCTCCTTGATTCTGAGCTGATGATAGCCTGACCTGAGATCAATCTTGGAAAAGACCCTTTCTCCCTACAATTGGTCAAACAAATCATCAATCCGAGGCAGAGGATACTTGTTCTTAACTGTCACCCTGTTAAGCCTCTGATAATCGATGCACATGTGCCACGTCCCATCCTTCTTTTTAACAAACAGAACCGGCACTCCCCATGGTGATGAACTCGGCCGTACAAACCCCTTCTCTAACTGTTCCTCTAACTGTTCCTTAAGCTCCTTCAGTTCAGCTGGAGCCATCCTATACGGTGGTATAGAAATGGGCGCAGTTCCGGGAATTAAGTCAATAGCAAACCCGATTTCCCTTACCGATGGCAAACTAGGTAAGTCCTCTGGGAAAACATCTAGGAACTCCCTTACTACTGGAAAATCTTCTAACCTTGCTTCATTCACCTCAATGTCCACAACATGCGCCAAAAAGGCCTTACACTCCTTTCCCATCATCCTGTCATCTAACAAAGTCGAGATGATTCTTGGCGATGACATTTTCTGGTCTCCTCTGAAAATTACCTTCTCACTACTGCCCAAGTTAAACTCTACCTCCTTGAGGCTACAATCCAACATCGCATGATACTTCTCCATAGCATCCATCCCAAGTATCACATCTAAACCCTTTAGCTCTAGGGGAAACAGATCTAGTAACAGTGTCACACCCTCAATAACAAGCTCCCAATCTCTATACACTCGACTAATTACCACATTCCTTCCTAGAGGTGTACTAACAATCAAAGGACTACTCAAAGGCATAGAATTCACATCATGCAAAGTCATACTTGCAGAAACAAATGAATGTGTAGAGCCAGTATCAATTAACACAAAAATTGTAGAATTGAATAACTGAGCCATACCCGTGACAACCTCGGGAGCAGCTGCAGCTTCCTCTCAGGTCATGGCAAATACCCTGGCTTGTGCTTGTGCCTGAACCTGGCCCCTTGGTCTTCCTGGAGGATTTGGATTCCTCATAACTCCAGAACTGCCCATCTCTGCAACTAGCCTAGGTCCCATTGCATCTGCTCTCCTTGGGGCTTATGACTGTGACCCCTCTTGCCTAATTACCTGGGGACAATCCTTGATCATGTGCCCCTTCTCACTATATCGAAAGCAAGCTCCAAGCAACTTGAAACACTCCCCTTTATAAAGTTTCCCGCAATGCTCACATTGGGGGTCCGTGAATCTGCTTTTACCTGTCCTTCCTGTGCCTCCCACACTAAAGGCTTGCACTGAAACTACCTTGACCTGCTTATTCTTGGTAGGACCACTACTTCCCACCTCACACTGCGAATGAAAACTCTTCATACCCCTTTCAGCCAAAGGAGCACTCATCCCCTTCTTCGAAGACTGCTCACGACTCTTCCTTTTCTTGTTCGCCTCATATCTTATGTTCTCCAGTTTCTCAGCCTGGAGTGCAGTGTCTACCAATTGTTGGTAGTCACATAAGTTATGGATCAATACCTTCTCTTTGATCCCTAGATGAAATTGCCCTCAAATTTGCAACACTTGTCCTCCTTATTCGCTACAATATTAGCCACATACCGAGACAGCTGGATGAACTTCAGCTCATATTCACTCACACTCATATCCTGTTGAGTGAGGTTCAGAAATTCTCGGGCCTTCTCTTGCATATAAACCCTCGAGAAGTACTTCCTTCTGAAAGCTTCTAGAAATTCCCCCCATGTCAGTACTAGAGGCACAACCTGACTGTGGGGCACTGATTCCCACCAGTGAAGTGCATCCCCTTGCAGCAGGCTGACTGCATAGTCTAACTTCTCTTCGTCGGAGCACTTCATCTGAACTAGGACTCTCTCGGTCCTCTTCAACCATACTTCTGCCTCCTCCGAGTTAGTAGTTCCGTTAAAGTCAACAGCCCCATACTTGTGGAGCTTATCGTACTGTCCATTCCGATCCACTTGAGCTGGCACTGGCACTCGTGACCCTTGGCCCATGGCATAAGTGAAAGTCTGGGCAAAGGCCTAAAAGAACTGAGGATCCATCGGATTCATTTGAAGCATAGGAGGGGGCGGTGGAGGCACCTCATGCTGCACACTTGGTGCCTCAAAATCAGAAGCAGGATGTGTCCCTGCATCCTGCGGGATATGCGATTCATCTGTACTTCCGCGATGTGAGCTAGATCGAGCTAGAGCTCCTCGAGTCCTTTTTCGAGGTGGCATATTTACTCCTTCAAGTTAAAACCATTGAAAATCTTTAGTTTATGCAAAACAATTTCAAATCATGTAAAACAATTCAAAACAATGCAAGTTATTCATTTAAAACAATGCATATGGTTCATGTAAAATAATGCATGTGGACCTCATACTTGAAAACCACCCATTTAGGTTCCTAGGAGATCACTAAACCTAATCTCTCTGATACAATAACTGTTGGACCTCGTTTCCGGAGCCCGACTTTCGGAAACATAAAACCTTGAGCTTAAAACCCTGAAGGGTCACTTGTGTCATTCCACAAAGGTGGTGAGCGTACATAAGTCAAACCCCAAAATCATAAGTTGAACTCTTCATAAAAATTGTAACTTTAGGTCTCTAATTTACTTTGAAGAAAGAATCGCCTCAATCGGAATTCTATAACTCAAGATATGCTTAAAAAGCCTAAGTGTGTACATACTCCAATTATGCCCTTCAACCCAACCCTTCAATTTTTCTAATGTAAAATCTCTCGATACAACTTCAAATGGTACAAATTTTTATTTGGATAAAGATACATGTCTTAGAAAACTATTGGTTTAAGAATCACCTCAATTGGAGGTCGGATAAGGGAGTTATGCCCAAAAGAATACACCATGCTTAAAACCTAAATCAATTTGAACATATCTTGGCGCGATCGCTATAACTTTCATTCTAGATGTCAGATTGAGTTTATTTTTAGACCATTAGAGAGTAGACATCTAGAAATATAACTTTCATGAATACCAAAAAGTCTGATTCTGCCTCTAAGATAGTAAAACATCACAAAGTTTCCCGTGCATGTCTGTTTAATGGACATACATCGAGCTAAGGAAGCCAATTTCACCCGAGAAGGTCCGTTTAACGGACATGGACTGGCCTTAGGGTGTTTTTCCACTCGAGAATGTCCATTAAACGGACACATATGTCTGTTTAACGTACATGGGGGCTCCCCAAAGCCCCCAATGCCTCTCCAATGCTTCCCAAAAACATTCCCAACATCATAAACACTTCTAAACTTCCAAAATTCACTCATTCTAATGTCAAAACACTTCATAACAACTCCACAACACTTCATAACAACTCCACATCAAGTTCAACTCACCAAATTTGTCAAATCTCAATCATCAAATTCATCAAAACCTCCAATTCTATCAATCAACATAGCTGTCACAATAAACAAACCAAAAGCAGCATCCCAACTTAGAACACTCATATCTCTCCATTCCAACATCCAAAATTCACAAACTTCATATCGTTGGAAAGATAAAGAGATCCTCTACAACTCTCAAGAAGACAATTCCCATCAATTCTACACATATTTTTCCAGAATTTCCCTATAATTCAGAACACATTCATACTCTTATGCAAATGTAAAGAGAGCAATGCAAAGATTTGAA
>JANZLC010000565.1:0-12314 GCA_026413385.1 Erythroxylum gracilipes
AAATTCAAGAAAGTGAAAGAAGAAGGTTTTCAAATTTTATGATTTCCGAATGATTTGAAAAATGGAGACATTTGTTTTGTTATTATTATGAACGATTTGAGAAATTAAATGATTGAAAAAGATTGCATACTTTGTTTATGGATTTTTGCGAATTGCATATGATTGACTTAAATTGTTGTGACATTGATTGATTGAATTGTATGAATTTATGTGGATATGTGCTCGTGTCACCTATGACACAATATGATGATGTGATTTGAAAAATTTGAAAAGCAAGATGTTTGAAAAGTGCCTTCGGGCAATCTGAAATCCCGTTTTGCTTATGTGCTATATGGGTTTGGTCAGGTCCTTTGTGAGTCAGCGCTGTCTCTACCTGTTAAAGCCTTCTCCCGGCTGCCTGCAATAGGCAATGGAGTTCCGATTACGGACTCCCTTCACGGCTACACTAGACCGCTATGCGGGAAAGTGTAGTACGTCCTGTTCACGGCTGCACAGGACCGTTATGCGGGACTGTGCAGTACGTCCTGATAGGACTCAGACCAAACCATTCTGATATGTTATGTGACTTTTGATTTTTGTACATATTTGTGATGCATATATGTGATGCATTCATGATTCGATTTTAAATATGAATTTCGAAAAGTATTGAAAATTTTCGAGGAATGAAAATGTGAGATTTTGAAATCAAGAAAAATTTTGGAATTTGATTAAGAATGTTTTAGAATGATTTGAAAAGCTTGAAAAATAAGCCTTTGTGCAAAAAGTTTATGAAAAATGATTTCTGCTTATTTTTCAATGTATAAATATATTATCCACGAGCTTTGTGCTCACCCCCCTTCATCCCCATCTCCAGGTTTTCAGGAGATCGGATGGAAGATGAGTAAGATGTCAACCCGACATTTTTTTTGTATGCTTTTGTTTTATGTGTAAAGTTGGAAATTAGTATTGAAGTTGTGTATTGCTTAGAAAGCCCTCGGAATGTAAATTACGGATTTTCGTGTATGGAATCGAGTATTGGGATTGAGTTTGTTTCTGATTATGATTATGAAATGTAAATGTTTGTGTATGATGATAAGTTATGGTTCTGTATGCGAATGATTGAAGTGTTTAGACCTAAGATTGCGTTTGTTTCTGCTGAGATCCCGGACGGAGGGTTCGGAGGATTTGATGATTGTATGATTGATTGGGATATGTTATAGAAGTGTATTTTGATACTTTGCAGGTTTGGGTTAGATGAAATACAGCCGTTTTGCTGCCGAAATTTCGGTAGAAATCGGGTTGCGAATAAAAATAAGAATTAAGAAGTTAGTTTGGTAAAGATGAAATTGGCGTGATTAAGACAAACTATTATATGAGGATAAATCTCCAAAAAGGACATATAGAATGGTTATTGGTTGAATGAGAATGATAAAAGAGAAAAGGGAAAAAAAAGGGTACCGGTTTCGGATTAGTCTAAGGTTTCCAACGCTACCAGTTTGTTCTGCTTCGTGTTTGAAACGGATGTCGATGTTTGTTTCAGTTTGATGATTCGTTCGCTTTGTATTCGTTTCAGTTCGATACGAATTCGAATCAGAATTCTGCTTATCGATTTTCTATTTTTCGTTTCGTTGGTTTCTTCGGTTAGGATTCGATTTTCGGATCGGGTTCCAACATTTATGGTATCAGAGCAAGAAGATTTTATAAGGAATCATGCGTTCGTATGAGGGAATCTGTATAAGTAGTTGGATTTCGGAAACGGGATCCAACAGGGGGCCCAGCATGTTTGGTATCAGAGAAAGAAGGGATTTCGGGGAACCACACTCAGGTATGAAGATATGTATAGTAAGAGATTGGATTCCGGAAACGGGATCAGCAGTCAAAGACTAGGGTTCATCTGACCTAAATACTAATAGAAAATTAGTTATACATAGGTGAACATGAAATCATATCCGTATATACAGAAAACAAAATAGAAAACATCATAATCATAAATTCTAAATCTCCCTGATTGTTCTCTATTCTGTGTTCTGATAGATCTCTCAATAAAATCTCCACATCTTTCGCTCCTTAAGCTCTAAATAGCCTCTGGAATCACCTCTAAACGTCTCAAAACAGTGTCAGCTGCTTCCTGGTCTGATTTGCCTCCAAAACGTCGTTTTTATATAAAAATATACGTTTTTAGGTTATACACGGTTATGTGTATGACTATGTACAAGAAAGTGCATAATTGGAAATCGTTGGATATCGCGAAAGTGCACAGTTGTGCACTCTTTCCATGTTGCTTATTTTCTAATTTTATGTCACGTTTTCGTGTGAATTCCTCTCCTTTAACTACATGAAGGAAATTATCACCTGTAAACACACTTGAACCATATTAAGTACCAAATATACAACAAAATATCAAGTAAGAATAAATTAAATATGAGGTAAAAAAATATAGTCAATTAACCATCTATCACTAAGCTTACAAAACATGCTCTTTCGTATGGCTATAGTTTTCTAATACTTACAGATATATGGATGTTAAACAATATTTATGTCATTAGGGTCTACCATAAACTTGAACTCAAAATTTTCATCATCAAAGTCTCTATGAGGTGAGGGAAAAATTCAAGATCCATTAGTCATTCATCACTAGTATAATCATCTATGTAACTACAAGCTTTGGTCTTATTAACGCTAATTGAGAGCTAGAGTCACTGTTATACCTAGCACTAATATCTTCCTTGCTAAAAGAAATTGATATGACCCTCACCAGTAAGATTTATGAGATTTAATATCAATAACATAGGACTAAGTAACATTATATCAAAAACTAGGCTGATTTGAGACTATGAAAACACATCACAATAAGAAGTATACGAATTGCTACATTTTACAAAAGAAAGGATTAGAAGTAATAAGATATAGAGTTAATGCCACTAGCAAGCTAGATAAAATCTATAGCTAATAGAGAACCTAAATCAAGGTTTTCTTTAAAATAAATTAAAGATAGGAGAGTTTTAAACTATCTTCTTTAAAATAAATTAAAGATAGGAGAGTTTTAAACTATCTTTTTTTTCTATTCCAATTTTTTCTAATAATATGAAGTCATGCAAACTTATAAATAAATAATATATTGCATTATAGGACCTTTTTATTTTTTTTAAGCTAGTAATCACTTAATAGGCTCGATAATGTTCTTTTTAGATGTTGGGAGAATTTGTAGTTACGAGTTAAATTAGGGATGGCAATAGCTAACCCATGAGTCCAAATTTAATTATTTTTGAAAAACCGAAAGTATTAATTATTTCGCAAACTTTCTGTAAACTTCTTTGGCACGAACAAAATAAAACCAAGCAAAAATAAAATAATAAGAACACCATAAATTTGGTAACATAGTTCGGCACACTCTGCCTACATTTGTAGGGCCCTCACCCAGATTAATAACTTTCACCAAAGTATAATAGATTTATACAAGGTCAGCCTAGAGCAACACCTCTCAATCCTTGTAACTATCTCTCAACCTCACTTCCTGTGAAAGATCTTCACATCCAATAACACGACCGACTCGTGTTAACCTTATCAGAGGATTTTTCTAACTATTTCACTTAAAAAACAATTAATAAAAATAACTCAAGTATTTAATCACTAAGAACTGATCGACAATATACTTGAGACGAAATAAAGACTTCCCTATGGTTTTATCTTCTCGAAATAATCTAGTTGAATCTCTTCACCATAATTAACTCTTTCTTTATAGGAAAAACAAGTCACAGTGTTTCTTCAATTAATAACCAATACCCACTTCACCGTAGATGATATTCATTGTGTCATCAACTCACACCCACAGCCACGGTTCATCAAATAACAGCGATTCACTTCAATTTGCTTAATTAGAAAGACATTTGTGACATCAACTAGTGCTGACCAACCCCTACGCCGTGGCTCTCCCAACCCATCACGTTACATTGCAATCTTCATAGACCCACGCACAAAACACACTCATAGTTTGATTAAACAACTAACTCTAATCAAGTCAATCTCACACACGCATCTCTACCACTTTACCGCACACACACTCACATGTTTTAGTATACTTCTTCAGTGATGAGGAGATGTGCCCAACCCCACAAGTAATTAGAGTCCCTATTAAATCACGCAACTAACACGTTGACTTCAATTACACAACAACTTCATCCCTTGATTTTCTTCAGTCTATACAATCTGGCAGGAGCAAATCCAATTTACCAACATATCCAGCAGTAATATTAATTCCACCCAATAGTAAAATTAATTCCAATGTCACCATGATGATGGATTCCAATGTAGTGTAGAATTCCTACAAGTTATATCTTATATGTCCCTTTAAAATGCCAAAACCAAATAAAAGATATATATATCCTAACAATCTCCCCCTTTTTGGCATTTTTGTCACAACTCTTGAACTCCACACAAATAATCATAATTGGATATATTAAGATTAAATTCATAATGCTCCCCCTCAATGTAATATTCAATTACATATTACATACTCATGAGTCAACTTCAGTCAACAAAACATAAATAGAAAAAAATAAAGTCTTATCTCTCCCCCTTTGAGACAATACATGCCAAAAAGACCAAATTAAGAAGTGTTGGGGAAACAAAGAACTTGTTGCTTTAAATTATGAAGAGCATCAGCAGCTACTTGAACAATACCTTCACTCCTCTCAATTTCAGAAAATAGAGCTGCATGAGGATTAACAGTAGGTGTCCCTGTGGCATCCGAGGGACCCGAAGTGGCATATGGCAAATCCACCACCCGTGGTTGCCGAAAAATCCTGGGAGATATATTCATCAACGCCACCAACTCAAGCATGCTCGACTCAATCCTGGGAACTTCATTGGCATACAAAAACTGTGAGATCAAATATGGAAAATATAACAAAGAATGTGGCTTACTCTCAATAGCCAGCATTGCTTTAATAATGAGATGGCTAAGGTTGAATCTCACGCCAGTACCAATCACATAAAGTAACTTGGCCTATGCCAAGTAGATAGACACAATATGCGTGCTTGGCATCTAGTTTTCCACAATAAATTTAAATAACACAACATATTTTTGAGATAGCATGGAGGAGCGAAGAACAGAACTAGATGGCCATGCAGTCAATTTACCCCCAGTTAAAACCGTAGCAATCAAATCATTTGAAACAGTCCAGTCATCATCATAAAGAAGATCATCGATCAAGTTATCAAACCCCATAAATAAATTTAAACGAGTAGCATTGAATTGAACTACCTGACCCCTCACATAAACTACATCATAAGTCAAGGCATCTGCATTCAAAGTATCACAGGATAAGTTGCAATAGAATTCCTTTACCAGATCAAAGTCATAATGCTTTGGAAGCAGGGAGGCTTGCAACAATGAGCGTTCCGACAGTAAAGTATGCAATCCATGCTGTTGAAATTCATCCAAGTTAATCGGTTTATCAAAAACAAACCCAACATCACGAAGAGTAGACCATTTCTGCTCCGTTGCTAAAATGTAAAACTTGAAAGAAATGGCATCGTCCACTATCAGACGAATAGAGGAATGACGGCGAGGTGGACGAACTGACTTTCGACATTTCACTTTCATATGCTTCGCAGGAGCCGTAAGAGGCACTGTTGGTGGAGCAGATGCAGCAAGAGTGGCATCGAAATCTGAAGCTAATTCCTCAACCATAGACAATATTACTTGTGTCACGTCATAATCTGGATTTGTTGTATCCCAAACAAAGGCAGTGTCGAGAATGTCAATGGGAGTTACGGAAGAGGATCCAGCCCTAGTGAAACTCCTACTAAAAATTGGATGTATCAATAATCGACTTGAGTGTCGTGTCAGAGCCACTACCTTTTTGTCAGAAATCGAAGATAGAACCTTCTCCTTGTTCTTTCCCATAGTTATCCACCACAACCAATTACGCCAACCACAATCAATCAAAAATCAACCACAAATCAGCAGGTCCAATCCGCAATCAAGCATTCAAATATCAACCGCAAATCAGTAGGTTCCAACCACAATCAAGCATTCAAATTTCAACCACAAATCAGTAGAGTCCAAGCACAATCAATCTGAAAGAAAACAATACCCAAAATATGTCGTAATCCATGGCGAAGAAAAAATGGGAACCAATTTCAATTCTAGATCTTGAAGAACAACCCTAATAAAAAGAAGAAGACACTACAGGGATAATGGTTCTTAAAATCCACCACGAAAATAAAAATGTCAGAACATCTGTGGAATGTGTTTTTCTAATCGTAGCTAGAGGATATGTCATGATAGAGAATGTTGAAGATGGAGAGGACTCGATTGTTGCTGGACGTATGGAAAATTACTAACTTATTCTTCCCTTGTGCATCAAAGACGTGCTGTGGCTAGTATGAAGCCGCGGTACTGATGGACTGATGAACTGAAGGAAACAGAAGCAAGAGGGGATGTCGTCTTCTTGCGTGAAGCTGCGGCAGCAATGCTGATTTTTGAAGAAGCAGATGCAAAGGTGGGATGAGGGGTAAGGCCGACGGTATAAAGAGATAGGCGTGAAATAAAATTAGGGATTTTGAATCCCTTAAATGAAAGACGCCCATTTTTTTAAATAATAATATTTTCTTTTCCCCTTTTTTTGAAAAATAAAATACAATAATAATGTAAGGCACAAAGTCCCAAAGCTCCTCTAAAAAGTTCAAACCTTACTGTATCAAGAGGTTTTGTGAAGATATCCACCAACTGCTTTTGGGTAGATACATGTGAGAAGATGATTGTTTTACTTTCTACAAGCTCCCGAATAAAGTGATACCTGAGATCAATATGCTTTGTTCTTGAATGTTAAACTGGATTCTTAGAAATATCCATGGCACATTTGTTGTCGCATAAGCTAGTCAACTCATTCTGATCAATCCCATAATCTTCTAACATCTGTTTCATCCAAAGAAGTTGTGAACAACAACTACCTGCAGCTATATATTATGCCTCAGCTGCCGATAGTGAAATTGAATTATGTTTCTTATTATACCAAAAGATCAAATTATCTCATAAGAAGAAACAACCTCTTGAAGTGCTTTTGCGATTGTCTAAGTTTCTGACCCAATCCGCATCACTATATCCAGCTAGATAAGAGGTCTAGTCAGATGTATACCATATCCCAAAATCAGATGTTCCACTTATATACCTGATAATCCTCTTGACCGCTGTCAAATGTGTTTCTTTAGGATTGGCATGATAGCGAGCGCATACACCAATGTTGTAACAAATATCTGGCCTACTTGTAGTCAAGTATAATAAACTGTCGATCATGCCGCGATGTAAACTATCATCAACGTTTTTCCCATTCTCATCTCTGTTTAGTTTTGTTGAGACACTCATTGGTATCCTTGCATGTCTGGCATTCTCAAAACCAAACTTCTTTATTATACTGTTGGCATATTTGGTTTGCGATATAAAAATTCCATCCTTCACTTGTTTCACTTGCAAACCCAAAAAGAAATTCAACTCACCTACCATGCTCATTTCAAATTCAGATGTCATTAGCTTGACAAATTCATCGACCATTTTTGGATATGTAACACCAAACACAATATCATCAACGTAGACCTGAGCCATCACAAAATCAGATTTAAACTTTTTAATAAACAAAGTTTTGTTAACACTACCTCGTTTATATCCAAAGTTTCGTCAACACTACCTCGTTTATATCCTTGCTTGATTAGATACTATTTGAGCCTTTCGTACCAAGCCCTTGATGCTTGCTTAAGGCCGTAAAGAGCTTTCTTTAGCTTACAGACATGATCTGCATGGGCTGAGTCAATAAATCCTTTTGGCTGCTCGACATACACTTCTTCCTGGATAAATCCATTCAAAAAGGCACTCTTTACATCCATCTGATATGGCGTAAACCCCTTCACACATGCTATGCCCAATAATAGTCTGATAGATTCAAGTTGTGCACTGGTGCAAAAGTTTTGTCAAAGTCGATACCTTCCACCTGAGAGTATCCCTGAGCTACTAGCCTTACTTTATTTCTAGTAACATTACCCTATTCATCTGTTTTATTCCGAAACACCCATTTTGTTCCAATTACGTTAGTATCCAATGGTCTTGGCACTAATTCCCATACATTATTTTATGCAAATTGAAACAAATCTTCTTGCATAGGTGCTGTCCAGAACTCATCTTGTAGTGCTTCTTTAATGTTCTTTGGCTCGAATGAAGATGTGTAACACAATTAGCCTGCAAGTTCTCGATAATCAACCTTTTTTCTTTCTCTTGTTTTTCTTCTTTCGCTGACATCTCCAATGACATTTTCTACTGGATGATTTCTTCGGATTCAAGATGAAGAATCTCAATTCAAATCAACTTCTAGTGTTTTGGGTGATTCATTATCTGAAGTAACTGAAAGTTCTTCAGTTTGCGCAGTTACTTCCTCAGCAACAACTAACTGCAGATCAGTTCCTACAGTTACTTCTTTAGCAGCAACTAACTTCAGATCTGGGCAATTCTTCAATCTCGTCTCTTTGCTTGTTTGGGCTGATTCGGATGGTCGATTACGTTGATTTTATTCAGCTACTTTACCATTCAATAAAGATACGTCATCTATCACAACATTTATGGACTCTTGCACTTTCTTTGTTCTTTGATTATACACTCGATAAGCTTTACTGTGAGTTGAATAGCCAATGAAAATTCCTTCATCACTTTTGCTCTCGAATTTTTCAAGCTGTTCCCGATCTCTAAGAATATAACACTTACTTCTAAAAATATGAAAGTAACCTTCATCTGGTTTCTTTCCCTTCCAAAGTTCATACGCCTTCTTGTTCAAAAAGCTTCGAAGATACACTCTGTTACATATGTAACAAGCTGTGTTAACTGCTTCAGCCCAAAATCGCATAGATACTTTACTTCCATTCAACATAGATCTGGCCATTTCTTGAAGTGTTCTATTTTTCCTTTCGGCAACTCAATTTTGTTGTGAAATTTTGGGTGCTAAAAATTCTTGTCTGATGCCATACTCATCACAAAAGTCATTAAAGCTTGTAATCTCAAATTCTCTTCCGTGATCCGATCAAATTCTCAATATAGCCAAAATTTTCAGATTCATGACCTCCACACACAGGCTTCTAAAAGCCTTGAAAGCATCTGATTTTTCTTTCAAAAATGATACCCAAGTATATCTCGAATAATCATCAACACAAGTTAAAAAGTATCTCATTCCACCAATGCTATCATGTTGTGTTGGACCGACCAATCCATGTGAATTAATTCAAGTATGCGAGATGAGGTAACATGTCTAACCTTTTTATTTGGCACTCTTAGCTGTTTCCCATTTGACACCTACTGCAAATTGATTTTCCTTCTTTGTTCATTTTGGTTAAACCCTTCACAGCCTCCAATTTTGTCAATTTATTGATGAGATCAAAATTTATGTGCCCAAGTATTTAATTCCATAAATCAATGTCATTATCATGAGTAGCTGACTTACACATAGTCATGACTTGCAACATGTAGCAATTGTCAGCTGATCGCTTGCCGCTCATGATACATTCTCCTTGTTTAGTAAGTACCCTGCATTCATCACTTGTAAATTTAATTAGCAAACCATCTTCACAAAGTTGGCTTATACTTACCAAATTTGCTTTTAATCCATCAACATGGAGCACATTCTTGAGAGGAGGCAAACCATCCACACATAATGTTCCTCTACCAATCACGGAAGCTTTTTTTCCATCTCCGAAAGTCACATGACCATCTATACAATTCTGATAATCAGTTACCCCCGTCATGTGGCTTAGGCATCCATTATCAAAATGCCAACCATATTGCAAAGTTGCGTTCATTGATGTATGAACTACAAGAGCTTGCAATTCACTTCTTTTTACCTAAGTAGATTTCGGTATTGAAGGTTGATGTTGATTTTTTTGTGGAGAATGTATACTTTTTCAGCTTTGTCTTCTTTGAAACAACATATGTAGTAACTGATAACATCTTGGCCTTATATGCCCAATGACTCCACAAAAATGACATGTGGGTATAAATCTTCGATTCTTTTTTGATGCTTCTACCTCTTGGGCTAATCTAAACATATCAAAATCTTCTTCATTCACTTGCGAGTACTCACCTTTATAGCCTATGCCTTTGAAATTCCCTTTAACCTTACCAGTTTCTATCAACTTATCTAGTTTTTTAATGCCTCCATTCAACATCCTCAATCCCTTTTCAGTACTTATCAATTTCATTCTAGCTTCACCAAGCTCAGCCGACATCAACTTCAACTTCTTTTCTAAATCTTGTATGGTGTTCTTCATGGAAAGATTCTCTTCCTTCAATCTTTCATTCTTTCTATGCATTTTCACCCATTTTTCATATATAGCTTTGTAATCCTAGTAAATATTCCCTTTTTTATCATCTAGGCCACTACCGTCATTATCATAATCTGATATTGGATCTTGAGCTGGATTGTTTTCGAAATTTTTTGATTTTCCCTCTTTTCGACCTTCAGTTACTTCCTTCTCAGTTACTATTAAGCAAGAAACTAGACTTTTACTATGTAAGGCAACCAACGCAGCACCATTCCCTATTTCTTCTTCACTACCATATTTACTCTTGGAATCATTTTCACTCCAGGTGTTTGTAAAGGACTTTCCTTTTTTCTTCTTCACAGTATTAGCACACTCAAATTGAATGTGTCCAAAACCTTGACATTCATGACATTGGATTCTCATTGCCTTTCATTCACACTTTTTTATCTTAAGTTGTTGTCTTGAATTGTTACTCGATGAACTTCCTCTATATTGTCTAAAGTCGGATATGTCCTTCTTCATTCTTTTTAGCCATTTACTAAAATTTCCTGTGAGTAGTACCAAGTCTTCATTTTCATCTTATTCATCTTCCGCATCATTCACACTTTTTCCAATTTCCACCTGTAATGCCTCTCTTGTAGCCATGTTCGTGAAACTAGGAGCTGTACCAACTTGCTACCAAGTTTTGAATCGATGACCTTAATTGAAAAACCGAAAGTGTTAATTGTTGCGCAAACTTTCTACAAACTTCTTTAGCACAAACAAAATAAAAACAAACAAAACTGAAATAATAAAAACACCAGAAATTTGGTAATGCAATTCAACACACATTGCCTAAGTTTGCAGGGCCCTCGCCCAATTTAATCACTTTCACCACAATACAATAGATTTATCTAAGGCTTATTGAGTCGACATCACTCAACCCTTAACATTATCTCTCAACCTCACTTCCTGTGAAAGAATTTCACACCCAATAGTACGACCATCTCGCACTAACCTTGACAGAGGATTTTCTCAATCAATCTTTTAACGAAAGATCAATGAACAAATAACTCAAGTGATTAAAGTAGTAAAGAACGAAAGCTAAATACATTTGAGATAGAAAAGAACAACTTCCCGATGAGTTCCGCTCCACTGAAGTAGATCTGGAAGTCATCGCAACGACAATGGGCTGATTCACATAAACACCAACACAAAGCCACAAAATCCTAGAAGACCAAGTCCACGGTATTTGCAATCCACAAAATCAACTCACAGCCAATTCGTCTCCTTCCTCTTGCCATCGAAGCCTCATATATAAAACCCACATAAGCTTTTATAAAACACCCATGCAAAGAAGCAGTGCACAAAGAAGCAACACGAACACAGAGAAGCTCACTTTTTCCAGGAGCACATCCACAACGTAATATATTAACTCCTCTTCACCATAGCTTCCAATTAGACATGCACACACCACAATATTTGTTCAAATCCACAATTAACTCACGTTGCACACATACACGCTCCTTTTCCTTAAAAGCCACACACACACATGCCATCTTCACCTTTTTAATTAATACAACACAATCACGTCATTCACTTTGACACACACTCACGTTAGAGATGGAGCACACCTTGGAGACCGTGAATGCAATCCTTCAATTAATTAGAGCCCCACTGCTCAATCAATAATAAATGCACTCCATTACTCCAAGGATTTGTCTCACACACAACACACATATATTCACCTCTCTTCAAAGACACACACACCTACTGCAGTGTTTGTTCTCTTAACCATTAACCCATATGAAACCGTTGCAGCACACTCACATTAGAGATTCACTTCAACAATGACAGGAGATGTTCACTAACATACTCAAGCAAGCAGAATTTCACTTTAGCCACGCAACAACCAAAAGCTTCCCAATTGCCAACACGCACATGATGTGCCACACCCCCTCTCAAGATAGACTTCAAATTAAGATAGGATTCTTTTTCAACTAAAAGATTATCCATATAACTTTTGAATCCAAGTCATTATCCAATTAATATCTTAT